>JBBPDB010121944.1:0-17738 GCA_037974465.1 Brachypetersius altus
CGTTGTTCCTGAAGGCCAACGAGCCTGTTTGAGTTTGCTTCAATAAAGTCATGTTTGCAATGGAACCTGGTTTCACCGCCTGTACCTTCCAAGGCAGCTCCATGTCTGGACCTTGCGGCCCAACACGTGACATAAGCATTTGAATGTGCACTTGGCTGTAAGTTTACACTTCATACTGCTGGTCTTCAGGTTCCAGATAACAGCGCGTGTGTGTTGCGCTTTAAGCAGTCCGTCTAGAACACACGTAGCATAGCATTAGTTCTGTTCTTCGAGCCAGCGCATGTCGTGAAAAGAAATTAATATTTAAATCATTGGCTGTTCAGTGCAGGGGCCATAACAGGGGCCAGGAGCAATTCTTTAGGGGCCCTGGCCCACGCTGCCCCCATCTAGAACTGAGTATGGATGGCAAGATCTGAGGAAATTGATGGAACATCCCAATTTTTTACAGCAAAATGTTCGATTGCAGTCCCACTGTAAAGCACGCAACATTCAGATTGCCATCATCCATCTATCATAATGATAAAGGCAGCAATTGTCAATGGCCATATAGAAATGGCCATAAAGAATGGTGCATTACGGTTTTATTATTTATGCACTTTGCAACTACAAAATACAACTCACTGGTAATGGCACTCAGACTTAATAACTACATTACTACTCCTTTTCAGCATCTCACATTTTAGTTCATCTGTACCTCTGTGAGCATTGAGATATCTGAAACTGTAGTGAGGAAAAGGCATTGCTCCTTCCCTCAATTCCTCTTGCTTTTATTCTTCAGAAACACAGAGAGAGCTGTGAAGCTACTCCAAACTGGCATCAGCATTAGCAGCGGATGTTACATTTTCAAAAGGCAAATGAGTGAGGAAAATTGAGCAGTCCTCAGCTTGAGGAGGTGTGACTCAGTAAATGTTCTCTGGAGTAATGGAGGACCATCCAATACCTTTGGGGTGAGCTGGAGAGGCACAATCCAGAAAACTTATCATTCAGCATCAGAGCCTGACCTCACTAATGATCTTGGCTGACTGCAATCAAATCTTCACAGCCGTGTTCTGCCATTGCTTTCCAGAGGAGCAGAGGTTGCCGGCACAGCATTGAGGGATTGGGGTGGAGGTGTCAATAATAGAGCCAGTTCCCAGTCCCACATTAAGCCCTTGCCTAAAATAATGAGAATTTTGCAAAAGCAGTTCACCACTGGCACTGCCATTTTAAGACTAGTGAAAACCAGCCCTTAGTATATACAGTAATCAGTATATACAGTATATACAGTTACATTCCAAGAGCATCCGTGTATAGTGAAAACCGCATTGTTGTGTTTTGGTAAAAAAAATGCCTAAAATGCCTAATTTTATAGTGTAAACCTTAAATATACCCCCAAATATGCTACCAGAAACTCAGTTTAATGCATTACCCTTAAAGAAAATGTAAAGCTAAATAAATAATCAGAATCAGAAAACGTTATTGCTTAAAAAAATTAGCATTAGCAGCTTGCATTAGCAGTGTGCAGTGAGCAAAAAAAACTTGTACATAAAAGAAATGTTGAAATAACTCTCTCTACTCATACATTTAGACAGGGCACAGCTTACTAATACTAAATAAACTGAGATAACTGTTGAAAATTGAGGCGGGGGGGTTAAAATACGAGGACAAGACACTGCAGCAGACTTCTTCAACTTCTATTTACGGAGGTTGACAGTTTTTCAGTGTATTAAAAAAAATCACATAAAACTGAGGGGTTACGGTATATTTATGTATTGTCACAGCCCTGTTTCTTGCACTACACTAAAGGAAAATTCTCACAAAGGGTATAAATTGGCCAAGTTCAAATCCAGAACCTTGTTCTGTCTCCAGAACTTCAGATTTGTTCCGATTTGCTAGCATCCACATACTACCAAAATAGAGCCGCTGTTAAGAGAAGGATAAAAATGAATTAATCATATGTTCTGCTTGGTTGCCTTCCCAATCAGAGGAGCAAAAACTCCATTAATTCAGCTCCTTGGCATATTTCATTTTTAATTAGTGCTGCATTAGCAACGATAAAGCAGTCCCAGCATCCTCCACATGCAGGTGTGACACCCTCCCCCTGCCATGACATGCCGTTTAATTAACGCCATGGAAAAAAGTGATCTATTTTTTTGCCTCAAATCTTGCATTTTGATTGGAGCTAGGATTGGCCGATGATCTATATTCCCAGGTGCAAAGAAATAACATCTCATAATTACATTCATACGGAAAAAAATTTGTTCTGAGGCCATTGGAAGATTCATTTATATAGAGCACTTCTCAACTGCAAGAACATAATAAATATTAACAGGGAAAATACACACACATATACAGTTCTCCAGCTGGCAGGGCGAAAAATGATCTGTGCCATTGTATATAGGTCCCAGCTTGCAACCTGTTCCAACACTACCGCCACGGTGCACAGTCCTGTTCTCCAAGATCATTTACATAAAGGTTCCCAGCTCAGAACCCAGATGAATTATTCTGTCACAGCACAAAGTCCTCTGCTCACCACCATGATTCACTGAAATTATTTTCACTAATGTGAACCAGGGACTTTGCACCCAGAGGTCAGAATTTGACTGGGCCATAGCCCTGGGACTTAGCCCCTGATAGTGGAGCTGGACTTGTTGAGCATGTGTGTGGCTTCTCAACAGAATTTCTATCCTCCTAGAAAGTGAATTGATTTCTGGTGTTCTTAATGCTGTATATGGGTTTAGAAACACTAGCAGTGTTCAACCTTTATCATACTTTTTTAGGCAACAACTCACTGCATATTATTTGTTTCAGGTTCAAGACTTTTACTTCTCTGTTCCCTGGAGAGTTTCAACCCCCCACGGCCCCGGCACACACAGGTACTCTCCACATCTGGTGTTTTTTATTCTTCATTAGAGGATCTAAAGACACATATCGAGTGGTTCCGTCACGGCAGTGGGACCGTGTTGAGGAGGCCTATCATTTACCCAGCGCACACCTGCAAGCTATTGTTTCTTTTTTTCATCACTGAGGTCACGGCATATAACTGTGACAGTACAGCTGTTTTAAACAGATGTGAAGTCGCAAGCATTAATCCAATAAGACACTCTGGTATAGCGCAGGTTTCATTTGATGTGTCTGTATCAAGAGCACGGTGCGTGTGTGAGGTGGATGATGAGGGCTGTGTGTGTGCGTGAGATAGATTGATCTCTGTTTCTCTCTCTCTTTCTCTGTGTCTGTTTCTCTCTCTCTCTCTGCCTCTCTCTCTCTGTCTCTCTCTTTCTCTGCCTCTCTCTCTCTCTTTTTTTCTCTTTCTGTCTGTTTCTCTCTCTCTGTCTCTCCCTCTGTCTTTATGTCTCTCTCTCTCTCTCTCTGTCTATCCATAGCCATGGAAGCAATCAATGAAAGGTTTAATCGGTAATCATATAAAATGATTTGTTTTATTCAGCCCACATTTGCATCACTGCATCAGTTTTGTGTTGTAAGATGAAATTCCAAATGAACTGATCTAGTTACATGGATCCAGTAAGCTAACAAAGTCATATGCCAGCTCAAGCATCTGTTCAAACAGCGATGATGTTAAATGAACTGGTTAATAGCAAATAAGCAACATCTTTTCCAGGATCCCACCCTCATCCTTTATGTGTAGCTTGATATTAGTTGGTTGGAGAAAAAAATGGTTATCATGATCATATGGGATTATACCAATGTTTTGGATATAAAATTAAATTTGATAAATGAGTGATTTGGGTGTACATTGCGAGTGGGTGTAAATGGACTAAAATAAGAAGAAAATTGGAAGATTAAAGCGCATGTAATTCACAAGTAACAAAGTCATAAGTATTCATACTCTGCATTCTGTACTGAACAACCCTCCCACCCCTGTCTACAGACGTAGAAAACCTAGATTACAAAAGTTGGAGTAAATTGTTAATATTTCTGCACTTAATTAAGAGTAATAACTTGTTAAATCCTAATATGCATGCAATAAAATGTGAGATAATTAAAATATTGCACGTCTGTAAGTATTAAACTATTGTACATGGAGCCAGAACCATTGGCAGTAGTGAAGGAGAGCTGAGCAGGATGGTGTGTGAGTGTGTGTTTGTGTGTGTGTGTGTGTGTGTATACAATTGTGCCAAACTCTGGTCTCCAACCAGCCTTATGGCTCAGTCTGCATATATTTTGGCCAAATTCTCTCTTCTGCCACAATGACAGTGTGTGTATATATGTGTGTGTGTGTGTGTGTGTGAGTATCACCGCTACCTGGTGGTGCCTGCACATTCTTTGCACTCTTTGAAGGCTCTCAAATGAATATAAACCAATATATTTCAGAAATAACGGCACTATGGCCCAGCTTGGTCCTCCCATGGCTGAAAAGCTCCGCCGGCTCAGCACATTTATTTCAGAATAAACTAGACTGGGAGCCCTTAAAGCAGCATGCAGTCGCTTCGTATTAAGTGTATTTCTGGACTGTATGTTGATTTTTTTTTTCTTTGACACCTACCTGTGCCACCTCTCCTCTCAGTTCATGAAACACGGCTTTAATTCACTCCTTTCCTCGTGCACTTGTTTGCTTATCGGAGCAGAGAGTGAATTACTGGTCTTCTCTTGCTGCCATTACCAACAGTTGCCATTGGAAACCTCGGCAAAAGTGGGAGTATGGAGTTTAATGAGTGAAGCGAAGATGGAGACGGAGGCAGAGAGAAGCAGAGGGATACGTTTTGCCATTTTCATCCATTATCGTTTGGCGTCCACTGTGACCAGACATGATCATTTGCACCATATGTGTATATGTGTATATATGGTCTAGCCCACAGATGTGTTACTGTTGCTAGGTTGCTTTACACAGAGCACTGGCAAAGATGCCTTTGGATGGGCTTGACCATATAGGCATCGGCCATATAGACCATCGGCCATGTGTCCGGGAGAGCATGACTGGCATCCTTTTTGGTGAGTTGGGTGGTCCCTCTTTACCCAGCGCAATACTAGCCAGAGCAAGGCAGCATTGGCAATAATGGTCCCACTCCAAGCGAAGCTGTGCTTCCAAGTGATGCATTAGGGAGTGATTACAAAGATGCAGTGGAGCTTCACTCTCCCTGCATGGGGAGACCAAATTGGCTAGAAAATTGGGTAAAATTTTTAACCCAGTAGAAAACTGCACCTCCTAGATGTATTGGCCAAAACGCCAAAAAATTGCAAATGATCTTAACATGACTCATAACTCGCGACAGGAGTAAAACACAAGCATCATACACATATCACTGAAATCGATGAGACTTGCCCTTTAAGGCCTAGGTCCCATGTTTGTGCAATAAAGTATTCCAGAGTAATTGTGTGCCCAAACGAGGCAACAGTTGCAAATAAGAAATCTGTTATTATTCTGTTCTGCCTGGTTAAATTCAGGTATAATAATACACAAATATCTTTTGTGACATCACAAAACCATGGCTGTCAGACTTTTTGCAGCTTAATCCCTATGCAACTGGACTCTTTTGAATCTTTAACAGTTTTCAAACTACATTAAACCCTTTCATTTAAAAAAAAATTAATTAGATATACTTTGTCCAGCCCAGCCGCCGCCCCACCTCTCAAAACTTAACACAAAAGCAGCTGACTGGTTTTTTTTCCCAGTACTTTATAGTCTGTAACACATTAATTTGCAACAAAAGTTCAAGCAATTTATTTTGAAGTGATATTTAAGGTCTGTAGTAATGACATTGCTCAGTTCCTTAACATCAATCAATTCCTTTATGTATCAATGGACAAAATTTAATTCTTCAACAGGATAATGATCCCAAGCATTCTTCAAAATTGTGGCTAAATTATTTCCAGTCCAGTTTTGAGAATTATGGCTCGTCCTCCCCAGTCTCCAGATATTTCTCACACTGAGCTTCAGGGACAATCTGGAAGTTTGAACTGAGTATCCAGCAAATGAGACAGAACTGCTATTTCCAAAAAAAAAAACCTGCTGAGAAGAACCTGTGCTGCTGTGATAAAGGAATGGGGTTATTTTGATGAAACTCATACACGTACATAAACTTTCACATCTTTTAAACTGCGTTGACATTGTATATCAAACTACAACTACATTTCATAGCCAGTTACAGAGCAGTGTATTGTATATATTTATTCATATTATATTTTATATTATATTTAATCTGAGGGTAGGCCCAAACCTCTGGCATGTGGTGTAAGTGAGTAATTCATGAATAGGCCAGTTACTGCATATTTCTCTATCGATAGCCTCTTAAAACTATCCAAAGATTGTGTTATTATTCAATAAATGCTTTGAATGATAATATTTTAGACCTACAGGCCCACACAGAGCCTCAGGGTCAAAGAGGTCCTTGTATCCCTTTTCTTTCTTCATCCTTGGACTAGGAGGACCCTCCAGGTACAGAAGGTTTGTCTTATTGTTCTGATTAAAATCCTCCCTGTCTCTCTGCAATCTAAAGGTCATGTGCTGTCTCCTGTACCTCTGTCCAGTAATGCAGCTCCAGTCACAGCAGGCACGTCCGTGCGGCGACCCCTGCGGTCAGTAGGTCCAGACAGAAGATGAGCTCTGGCACCCCACCGGCCTTAGTTAGAGTGGAGAGAGTTTAAAGAGACACATAAACAAACGAGGTTCAAGAAGTGACAAACCGACTTTTGTGGGACGTATAAGAGATAAGTCCAAGGAGGGTGAGGTTAAAGGGCTCATATCCAAATTTTTTGAGGGATATGAACTAGGGCATTAACGGGTCAACGTATCCGTCAACAAAGTTGAAGTCAAGTCGACTAGTCATTGGATGACGTCACACACACGCAGCGGAGGAACACGGGTGTCCAACATTGAACAACTTTTAGTAGAAGTTCTCAGTCAACACTACAATTAAACAAAGACTGATTCCTTGAATTTTCTGGTAAATTTTAGTGTAACAGAATGTGGGAACAGTTTAAGTCACGGCGCCGCTCAGCGTTTCTGGACTGGACGACTCCCTGCAGTGCTAGCATTAGCCATGTTAGCTAGCGGAGCCCTTTCAGATGCAGAGCGCCGGTTCGTTTACTGTACTTTAACACCGACTTGCAGATTCTGCAGGTCTCCGTGCTGTTTGTGTGTCTAGAGTGAAGTATTTCCACACATGTAACGCATGTCTCTCTTCTCTGCTGCATGTATCTCGTCTTGTTGTGGTCTCATGTTTAAATTCACCTAGTGCCAACGGTACCGCTCCTTTTATGAAGGGACTATAATAATTGGTTAAACCAAGGAACGCGTTTCAGCATAAGCCAGAGGCAGAGACTACATTGTGTACAAAAGCAAGGACACAGTCAAGTTTTGTGTTATAAGAACCCATTTTCCTAAGATTCATTTTGTTACTGTAGGACTGTTCTTATTGGCTGTCCCATAATTAAAACTCGTGCAAGAATCTGTTCAGGCAAAATGTCAGTGAATGGGTGGGGTTAATCTGGTGTGGTCTAAATAGGTAGAAATATGTAGATGCATTCAAAACAGTTGGGCTATCCGGTATTGTGCCTCATTCTGAATTCATTTAGTAACATGTAGTTAAAACCTGCGGTGTGTAGAAATTTTTGATAGTGATAAAATACAACCAGTACTCAGAGTCTCTCTCTCTCTCTCTCTCACTGTCTACCTCTCTGTATCTCCCAGGGTGTTTCCAGAACACAAGATAGAAGCCTCTTCTCTGACAGAGACTGATGGTCGACACGCCTCACTCTGATTGGATGCAGGGATCATGGGGCGGCAAGAAAAACGCACATCTCGCCCAGTGATCCGTTGCTGGGGCGGAGGATGTTCTCCAAGGATGAACAGACCCATTCGTTACTGACAGGACGCATCTTGGTCAAAAGTGTACTCACGTGTGTGTGTGTGTTGAACAGCTGCACAGCATGCAGGTCACATGCAAGGAGAGCATAATACTCCTTCAGAAGAGGTGTGTGTAAAGCTGTTAAACTCAACCAGCCAGGCCATCGCTCAGAAAACCCAACGAAATATCCAAGGCATTACAAGCTATTGGCACACTGTTTCCTACCAATCAATCCTACCCACTGTTTCTTACCAATCAATCCTACCCATTTACATTTACAGCATTTATCAGATGCTTTTATCCAAAGTGACTTCCATTCCCTAACTACAGGAGGCAGTCGCCCTGGAGACACTTAGGGTTAAGGGTCTTGCTCAGGGATCCAGTGGTGGTCTGCTGAAGGTAGGATTTGAACCCATGACCTCTTGGTATCCTACCCACCAGGCTACCACCACCCTAAAATACCTGTATTAGTCCCGATCATTGACTTATGTCCTTCTATGTTTTTCCATGTGGATAAATATACACTTGCCTTGTACATTGAGGGGCTAAATCAACATAAATGTTTGCAGTATGTAAACACTCTTACATTTTTATATGTTCTGTTCAGTGTTTTTTTTTTTGATGTCATACGATCTTCAGCATTATTATATCCACATCTAGGAGCTTGTCTGAAAGCAACTATTTAATTACATCCTGTTATACACTTTTGTACTGTTCAATCTGTGGTATACTGCTATGGTCAATCTGTGGGCTGCTATTGCTGCTAGATGGTAATTTATGTATATAAACCCTATTACATTAAGTCTTATTTTAGTATTTTTTTAGACCATCCATATCATTTTCAAACCTCGATGATGTGGTTTGTATCAGGACAGGTTTAGTCAGACAGACAGATGTTTTCTGGACCATGTTCGAGTTCCGGTCCACAATTCAGGCCTTACATTGAAATGAAGTGTTTCAGCCTGGGTTGCTTTTTGAATGATGGGCAATATGTGGCAGCCAATCAGAACAGGGCTTATTGCTCAATTTAACACAGGAAACAGCAAATAAAACAAAAAAATCCACTGAAATGGAGAAAAATTACAAAGTTAATTGTGTTCTCCATGGAGGAGGTGGGAGGACATAATGAGAAGAGGGTCTGATAGTTATAAACATCATAAGTGGACACACAGGTGTAAGCCGCAGCCCTCCCAGTATCTGCATTTCTTCATGGTCTCCTAAGACATCCTTATGTGGCTCTAAATAAGTCGAGAATTATTAATTCAGTGTAATTTACTCCTGTTGGAGGAACGCATCATAACACTGTATGCTATACAGCTTAGCACCCCCCCCTCCTTCCCCTTAACACACCTGATTCTACTCATAGCTAATTATCAAGCTCTTCATGAGTTGAATCAGGTGCAGTGGAAAAAGAAACACATTGCCTTGATGATGTTGCGATGCAGCAGGATGACCGGATTCATTCAGAATTCTGAAGCCTACACTTTAAACGTTGCACTTTAACTGTTCAGTGTACAATGTTGTCACCATCACTGCAAAACCTATAATCATATCAGGTTTCACATCATGTCAATATTTTGTGGTGAATGGACAAAGGGACAACTATTTGGAAGATTTAAAGGGCCCAAATTACATTAAAGGGGCCACATTATGAAAAGACTTGAAATTGGGCCCTAAACTGCTAAATTAATTTTAAGTCAGACATTTTTGTTACGTCACAATTTTTGTGATGTCACGAATTGGCCTACAGTTTTCCAGCCTAGACTGCTTTTGTAATGAGATATAATATCAGATTACATCAATATAAATGTATTGGTTGAAAATAACACTTATTCTGCTGCATACCTTTACTGTGAAGCCAATAAATGTAATTACTTATATCCATGCTGATTTTAAGACTTAAGGCTGAAATGAGTCAGTGACTCAAGGCCCGTCTGCCTCCTCTTCACCTTTTGCAAAGTCACACTTCCTGTTCTCTGGGTGCCACATGATTAATGGTCCCTGTGGAAACGCAGAGGTGTGGAACACTGTGACATTTGCTCTCCCTACGTCCTTCGAGCTCAGACAGGGTGGCAGGTCTCCCTGAAAATAGTACTTTGTGTGTGTGTGTGTGTGTGTGTGTGTGTGTGTGTTGAGGAGGAAATGAATTTGCTGCTTTTGATGGAAGCTTACAGTAACTCAACCCACCCCCAGTTTTCATGGGTGTTGCGTTCCAGAAGCATATGCGTATAGTGAAAAAACACATTGTTGTGATGTGGTTAAAAAATATGCCCCTAAATCACTTTAATTTCACTTTAAACACATTACCTTTAAAGAAAATATAAAGGTGAACCCATTTCCATACTGTACAGTTTACACTGAACTCCCGCAGTGTTAGAATGTAAATACTTATATTACCCTTGTAAAGTCTGTACTGTAATTCATGTATGGGTATTTTCTTTGGTATGCGCTGTTGTTTTTTTTTGGTATAAGCAGGTAAATACAGTGATAAATTAATTTAATTTACAGTAATAAAAATACAGTGCTTTAAGAAGAATAAAATGAAAAACACAAGAACACTCGAGACGCTCCATTCTGGACTGCAGCGTCACAAATAAATACTGTATGCTTTCAAACTTCCTTCCACTGTCCAGCTGACTGCGACAGCTGGGCCTTGTGTACCACACCCCCTCATGCTGGTTGTTTATGTTTGGACCTCGCCAGCCACGCCCCCTCGTCCTCCTTCTGGTTGTTAATGTCCAGTTTTTTATTTATTTACACCTTCCACATTTCAGGTTGTGTTTTAGAACCTTTTTGCTGTATTTATCACTATTTAACACAAAACCCATAACATGTTCTCCATAATGACGGATCAGGAACTGGCTGCAGGAGCACCAGGCAAAAACACATTACCATGACAACTGAAAAGCTCATTTGTGCTCTTTGATGTTGGCTTGAACAGACTGATTCAGTATCCTGCTCTGATATTTTTTATACCTCCTGTTTATGAGTGGACGCCCCACAACAACGCCTTCCACTCACCGACCACTTTAAGGGCTTCACTGAGAGAACAGCCCCACTACAGAGGAGCACAGTCACAGACTGAACCCACCTGTGGATGTTCAGTTCATCAGAGCACTCTACACTATTTGTCACTAGTCAGTCTCTCTCTCTCTCTCTCTCTCTCTCTCTCTCTCTTTCTCTCTCTCTCTTGCTGTCTCTCTAGCTCTCTCTTTCTCTCTCTCTCTCTCTCTCTCTCTCTCTCTCAGATGTGATTCACCTCGATCACTGTGTTTCTTTGGTTAAAGACTTTTTAACCCCTCACACAAAGCCCAGATGTCAGGTAGATGGGATTTCTTTTTCTCTCTCTCTCTCTGTCTTGAATCTTTCACATTTATATACACACAGAATCAAAGTTTCACTCTTCACATGAAAATGGTCCTCCACATTGTTCAAAATTCTTCATAACCTACCCCCCCTTCACCACCCACCATTGTCATGGCAACTAATTATTATTTCTAGTGCTTTTGTTGAATTTGGCACCAATGTCGTACAGCTGAGAGACTTCAGATCAGGGTAAGAAACTGTTTCAGCAATCAGCATTGTTCAAGACACTGTGTGTGTGTGTATGTGTTTGTGGGTGTGGGTGTGTGCATGTGTGTAAAATATATCACTGATTATATTTCACTCATCCCAGTCTTTTGAAAGGCGTGTATCATAGAAATTTTTCCACTTCAAAAAATGATTAGTTTAATGTGGAATTTCAAAAAGTTTCAAACTGTCCCAGTCATTCCTCAATTCATACATGAAATTCTGAGTCTGGAAATTGGATGTTTTCTTTCACTGCGGAAGTCTATTCAAAGGTGGACAGGGTCAAATTATTTTGTGAATTTTGTGAGTTATTAGCATATGATTATGCCGATTTCACTGCTTGATTACTGGATTTGCAAACACAAGTTTTGTTTGTTTCAGACTCTTTGGGTCGGGATCAGCAATGGGTAAAACTTGGTAGGACTGTATTTGGTTGGACTATATTTGGGGGACCAAAAGTTCAGGGCAAATACAAGCTCAAATGTGTGTGTGTGATTAAGACATTCTCTGTGTTGGCAGTAAGGTTTTATATTTAGCTGTGTACAAACACTGCTCAGGCTCAGGGGACAGTCTGGCCTACTGGATGTGATGTGTTGTGTTATGTGTGTGTGTAGATGGAGCAAGCTTGCAAAAGCTCATAAATCTCGGTTCAGACTGAATTCTTTGAAAATAGAACAATAACAATAGCCATGAGTATGAATCTAGCAGCACTGCCTGGCCTACACTTATCTTATAGACCATTGCTAATGGCCACGGCACATTCACCAACCTCTACTTATTTCATTTTTTTGCATTTGAAGGTAGCATACTCGGGAATGCCCAAGCAAGGAAGGAGAGGTTGAACAAATACAATGGAATCTATCAATAAAGCTAGCACTGCAGTGGTGTGAGAAAATCACTTGGGCTTCCATTTATTTGTCTTTTCTTTCCCTGGAGGTTTAAAGTCAGAAATAAATCGGACACAGTAGTTTAATCTTTGTTAGTATTATTCTTCACCTTTTTTTTCTTGTATGTGTCTGGTTTCTTTACACACGTGTGAGGTCAGTTATTAATGCTGCATAATTATGCCGACGCTTAACTAGTGGATTAGCAAATGCTAGATTTAATTCCCCAAACCCTTCCTGCCATCAATAAATTTTCCAAGTCATGAATCAAAAGCCGCAGTAGAGGCATGTTTTCATTCCAACACATGGAAGGTGTAATAAGTGCCCCCTGGGTTTAGCAAGGCTTGTGTGTGACTCTGTCAGGGCTAAAGAGCTAACATATAGATCAACGCTCAGCTCCTACGTATGGTAAGTCAGTTCCAGCTCGTTCCAACATACATCAAGCCACAGCTCATGAAACATTCTGACTATTCTGAGGTTTAAAATGGCTAAAAAGGACCAATGTGGGTACTGGTGAACTAGACCTTGTTAGCATGATTTTCCATCTTTTCTAACAGCTTTGGACTTATTTCTTTAAAAAAAATTAGGAACCAAAATCATCAACTAGCTTCTTGTAGGCATCTGCTATCATGTATCACCAACAGATTCTCCAACTTTTCCCAATTCATGTATCAAAGGCCGCAGTAGGGGCATGTTTTTATTCCAGCACATGGGAGGTGTAATAAGTGCCCCTCGGGTTGAACAAGGCTTTGCGAGTGGCTCTATCAAGGCTAATGAGCTGACATATAGATCAGCGCTCAGCTCTCTCGTCCGGTACGTCAATCCCAGCTCAGTCCAACATGCATCAAGGAGCAGCTTGCGAAAGGCTCTGATTATATTAATGACTTGGCAGAATTGGCCACAAAGTACTAATGTGGGTAGTGGAGAACAGATGCTAGGCCCTGTTAAAATTATTTTACACCTTTTTTTAAAGTAACTTTGGGCAATTTTCTTAAACACCAGGGACAAAATTCATCGACCAGCATCTTGTAGGCATCCAAAATCTCCCATTAACTCGATGAATTGTTTACACTTAAAATAGTTACTGGGTAGCTTTCTGTATTTGTGATCTAATTTAATTATTGATGCTGCATAATTATGGGGACCTTATAAACAGGAGCTAGACTAGAATATTAGTGATTGCTACATTTAATTTATGATGCACCAACAAATCTATCTATCAGCAGAATGATGGGACTTGCAGTGTATATAATTCCCTGAGGTCTGGCATAGCTGTTTTAACTCACGAATCAAGCAGAACGCAGTAGGGGCAGCACATGGGCAGTGTAATAAGTGCCCCCTGGGCTCAACAAGCGAGTGGCTTTATCAGGGCTAATGTGATAATTCTGTTCCTTGTCCAGTAGATCAATCTTGGCTCTGTCCAACATGCTTCAATCATGAACCACTCATAAAACACTTGGATTATATTAATGACTACCAGGAATTGGCCAAAAAGAACTAATGTGGGTAGTGGTGAACAGAAACTAGACTTCCATTCGTTTTATTTCTTAAAGTATTAGGGACCAAAGTCATTGGGCAGCTTCCTGCAGGTGTCTGGATGTCTGGTGTCACAAATCTGTGATATCAGTGAATTACTAATACACAGTTATGATGATATCACAGACAGGAGCTTGACTAACAGGAGAAAGCACCACCAACAGGTTCTCCAGGCATCCTTAAAACTGAAGGGGCTTGCAGAGATTTTTGTTTGGCTCATGTGCTTGTGATGAATCAAACAGCCACAGAAAGTAAAGTTTATCCATTGTGTACCTTGAGTACAAAGCACTCAAAAAGGAAAGAAAAAGCAAAGATGACAGCAAAAGTTACTTAAAAGACATTTTGAACAAGTGAATCTTAAGCTTACAACAAAGGTGGAGGTTTATTCCATAGCCTGGGAATGACAGACTGAAAGATTTGATCCCAGTGTGTCTTCAGTCTGGTGGGTGGAAAGGAGAGGTGGCCCTGGTGGCAGATCTCAGCACTTGACCAGTAGAGTATGACTGTCAGAACCAGGATTTTTTACTTTGTTTGAAGACTTCTGAAAATATTTTTTCGTCATGTCATATTTACCATACCATACCACTTTAATAAAGTACATATAAAAACAACCATGAGGCTGACCAAAGCGCTGTACACCACGTTAGAAAAAGCACACACATGTGCCAAAATTAATAAAACAACAAAACACATAAAACAATAACAACTGACAAGAATAAAATTACTTTTATAAAAACCGCAAGCGAAGGCGCCTGTCTAACGTGAAGAGACAGTTCATTCCGCAGTTTTGAAGCGAACACTGCGAAAGCCCTATCATATATTTACACAATATTTAAAAAAAAAAACTATTTTCTTGACAATTACTTTACTCACATATTATTATAGCTGAGGCTTTCCAGAATATAAGAATATTTCTCACTTTGGCATAGATGTTTTTAGTTAGATGCAATACTTATAAATATAAAGGGGTATAAATTCAATCAGGTGTCAATGTAGATTAAGTGAAACAGGACTGATGTATAACCATTTAGGCATGAGTTAAAAGCCTGGCAGCTGCTTTTTGAATAGTCTGAAGACAGGATAAGCCAGGTTCCTATAAACAAGTAAAAAGGGAATGATAGTAATCCAAGTGAGATGAGGTACATGTATGTATGAGCATTTCCAGCTCAGTTCTACAGACAAAATCTCAGTTTAGAAAGAAGAACAACAAAGAGATTTTACATGATCAGCAAAACTCAGAGACTGGTCAAATATAACACCTGGATTACACTCTAGAATGTCAAGGATACAGAGATAGTTGGACGCTTTTGTGTTGCATAGAGTTCAGGGGAGTGGGGCAAAGACTAAAACCTCAGTTTTCTGGACATTTAGCCGCAAGTTATTGGCTGAAAGCCATGTACTAATAACATCAAGATAGGAAGATAACTTGGAAAAGTTTAAGAGAGCAATAAATCTGAGTCCCAGACAGCTGGTATCAAATATTATTAAATTAATTTAAAACTTAAGCCAGAGAAAGTATGTATAGTGAAAAAAGAGTATGGCCCAAAACAAACCCCTGGGGGACACCACATGTCAACGAAGCAGTGGCTGCGAAGGAGCTCCCATCACATACTGAGAAAATTCCTTGAGAAGTGCTGCTTCTGTAGAATGATACATATGAAATACAGATTGAAAAAGATGAACAGATTTTACATTTCCTATTATTGTTTAGAATAAAAAGGTCAGTTTGGAGATTAAGGAGGAGGTACCAAGTGCCACATGGATGTAGCTCTCAGTTGCATTGTCTAGCATGTCTATTTGACTTGCATCAAGCAGCAGCTTGTGAGATGCCCTGATTATATTAATAACTTACACATAAAAAAAAATGGGAAAAATGGTCAAAATGTGGGTAGTGGTGAACAGACACTAGGCCTTATTAGCATGATTCTGCTGCACTGTTTAGCAACTTTGGACATTTTTTTAAAAATGACGTACCAAATTCATTAGGACCAAAATTAGATTAGCTGGTACCATGTATGAGCTCAGTGAATTATTAACAAGGCAATTTTACAAACAGAAGCTTGGCTAGCGGATTAGCGGATGGTAGATTTGAATTTTTAAACCCTTTGTTCCACTAACAGTTTCTCCAACAGAGCCGCAGGATGCAAGACTCAAAAATACGCTTCTGGAATACTGGAATATAATACCAAAAGCTCAAAATGTCTCAATGTCTCAAACCTAGAGATGGTTAAGTGCGGTATTCCACTGCATGCCCATACCAGAGCCCTGTATTGTTCTTTCTCTTAGCTGGAGTTAATTAGGCCTGTCTGATGCTCCAGGTAGGCTGAGCTAAGTGCACGTTCCGTGTCTCCAGCGCTCGTGGCAGCCTCCAGAGGCTCTCCGCATTGATTACCATGCGCCGCTTGTTGTTCCAGTGCGCACTCTAATTGGGCTCTTCATTTGCCATGATAAACAGTCATATTGAGACTGAATGATGAAAGGGGCGAGTTCATCCATCTGTCTGATAGTTCTGGTTTGGAATTTTATGATGAGTTGATTTAATTACGTTTTGTTTGTTTGTTCTTTCCTATTAGGATACGCAAGAGGTCCTTCCACCGGGGCTTTGGACCCCAGGCATATGACACACAAATGCTCACATATATACATGTGGCCCTTGAGCAAAACATACCTGTGATTGGTAGGTTGCTCTTTCAGCTTACAAGTGGAATGGATGCCAAGTGCCAGTCCATTACAGTGTGTGAGGGAGTGGTGGGAGTGGGGGGTGTGAGGGGGCTGACATTTACTGAAATTGCCTTTAAGAATGGAAAGAGTTTCTACTTCAGACGAGCAGAGAGGGAAAAAAAGTGTCTTGTATATAAGCTACCTTCCCTTAAACTGCAAATGTTCTCCCCGGCTCGTTTCTGATGAAACCTGCCGCAACCTTATTTAAAGTTTGCACCAGCCATGGAGGTTTTGCTCAAGAGTGAAGCCTCCGATCTGCAGCCAGATTGATGCTATTGTGTCTCCTCAACATCTCATGATAACTGAAGTCATTGCCTAGGCTTAAGTAATTTGAGTAATTAACATTAAAGTTATTCTAAGCCAAAGTTCTACCTCATTCCTTTGGAGTATCTCATAGAGAACACAGAAAAAACAGCCTCAAACACACACAGAGACCTGTTCTTATACAGTGTTAGAACATGGGGTCTTACATATGACTCATATGTGTTTTACATGACAAACGATCTCTGTCGGAACAAAATAGCCCAAAAAAGTAACAAGAAAAAGAAATGTACTTTGATAAAGGTTAATGTAAAAAGGTTTATTATGACTCGTACTGGACCATTTCTGTTGTATTTGTCATGAAATTTTGACACAGTGTTAACAGAAGTGTGTGTGGCAGTGGGGGTGATGAATGACGTACCTAAGGATATTTTTGGGAATTTTAGCCTTTTTATGGAATTTTCTCCCCAGTATATCCATGTCCAATTGCACCCTGGAACTAGGACTAAACCATCATCCAATGCTACGAAGCTGGGAGGATGAAGATGAGCACATGCTTCCTCCGAGTCGTCTGAAGCTCACCACATCATTTTAAACTGTGGTTAAGGAGGGATTAGGAGGGTCTTATCAAAAGAGAGCAGAGCACAGTTTAAGCTTTTAAACATGTTGTGGTTTGTGTGTGTGTGTGTGTGTGGGGGGGGATGTACATACATAAATACATACATACATACATATTATGATACTGTACTATTACGATACAGGCACTGCTCTACCTCTACTCAGTTCAGTCAATCTCACTTTCAATTTTTTTTGGACTGGTTGTAACATTTGATATAATTACTGATAATGTCTGGCTGTATTTGCTATTCACTGGCTCTCTTTCTGCCTAGCTATGAGGGGTAGCAATATATATATATATATATATACACACACAATGGGGCAAAAAAGTATTTAGTCAGCCACCAATAGTGCAAGTTCTCCC
>JBBPDB010121955.1:1104-17738 GCA_037974465.1 Brachypetersius altus
GATGCAAAGACTAGACTAAAACTAAAATTAAGACAGGCCGCCAAAAACAACACTACTGACAATAATGAGAAATAGGTGAATAGCATTAAAAGTCATGTGGTGCGATTAACCAGCGATCCCAGACACCCCTAGTTTATTTATAGAAGTGTATTGGGTGCTTTAAAAATCACATTATCTATCAACACTTTTTTGATTGTATTTACAGAATACGGTTAATAGTAACCGTGTGGAACTGCAGAACTCTGTTGGCTGCATTGAAAACGTTTTGAATCTTTTACAAAACAGTAAATTACAATATGTAGAACATTTAGATTAACAAAAATGACAAAATATATTAAGGTGAAGCATTAAGAAGAGATTAAAGCTGGATACTCTGCACTAATGTACATTTTATGTACCCCTTAAAAGCCTAATACTTATAATATAATAATAGACTCTGGGATTGGAACAAGACATATTTGTATTATGTTAGAACCGTGACAACGTGCATGTGTGTATAATTAAAAAATTATTAGTGCTAAAGGTGGTATTGTTCAACAGGGTAGCACAGATCAATAGACTATATAATATATATTAAATATAATATATTTTTCTTGGATAATGCATATTATTTGTTTCTCATTATCAGTGTAATAATCGGACTAAACTGTATGAACTATATACATTTAAGGGAGGATTTTTCAAAAGTGCATAGCTAATCGATAGATACTCCAAGTGAGTATTAAATCCTCTGAAACCACAAGATACTAAAAATATTTTGACTTTCATCAGATAATTGATCACTAATACAGGCAGAATTTTAAAGACAAAAGCATTAGATTTCCTACATGACTCAGGTACCAGTCATAAAAAAGTGATGACAGCTGACATTTAATTCAACAAAGTCATTTAATTTAACAAAGACACTGTCCATCAAACATCCCAGAACACCAGAAAACAACTGCCTGGTCTCACACAGCACACTTTCACCAGAGGAAGAACTATTTTACTGTACTGACAGTAGGTGGCACTGAATACCAGCAAACCACATCTCCCAAAGGCAGATGACTTTAGTCTTTCAATTATCTGAGCTGCTCCTATATCACAGAAAACACACACTTTCATACACACACACACACTGACACACGCACACACTCACAGACCGAGTCTGAGGAGCCGTTTAGGTGCAGGTCGTTGTGTGTGAGACAGTTCTTGGTGTGCCTGGAAATCATTTCATTGTAACAGGAAGACAGAGCAGAGTTTCTTTGTTGCTGCAGGAAAGACTTTCAATATCTTTAAACAAGAATAATAATAATAATAATTTGACTGCTCCTTTTGGTTTATATCATCGGATCTTATCCTGCACATAACCTACATAATCAACGGCTCCTTGATGACCGGTCATGTTCCACCTGCCTTCAAGTCTGCTGTGGTCACACTGATTCTGAAGAACCCTCCCTGGACACCTCATACGTCAACAACTACAGACTGGGATCCCTTCTCTCCTGGAGTGTGCAGTGTAGAACCAAATCAACTAGTTTCTCTCCCTAAACAGGCTCCTGGACCCCCACCAGTCCGGGTTCAAGATGGCCCACTCCATTGAAACTGCTCTCCTTACTGTCTCTGAAGAACTTTATCTGGCGAGATCAACCTGTCTTCTGCTCTGATCCTCCTCAGCCGTCTCCTGCCTGCGACAGGGTCAACCACCAGATCCTCCTCACCGCTCTCTCCAACCTTGGCATCTTGAGCACAGCCTCACATGGTTTTTCCTACCATTTTATGTAAACGACACTCAGCGTATTTTCTCTTTATCAAAGGAAGTCCTTCACCAAGCCACGATCTCATCATTTCCGTCAGGAAATCGATTATCTTCCCTTCAAAGAAGGTAAGAAATCTTGGTGTTACGCTAGATGAAGATCTTTCTCACCGCAGGTTGACCAGATTTCCAGAACATGCGGATACCTTCTCTACAACAGCAGAAGAATTCAACCCATCCTCACCACAAAAACTACACCGATACTCATCCAGTCTCTGGTCATCTCCAAACTGGACTACTGCAACTCTCTACTGGCTGGACTTCCACAGAAAGTAACTAAACCGCTTCAGCTGATTCAGAATGCAGCTGCTAGGTTAGTGTTCAACGTTCCTAAGTTCACTCACACCACACCTGTGCTAAGGAACCTTCACTGGCTCCCTGTGGTGCTCGCGTCCTTAACACTTGCTTTCAAGGCTAAGAATGGACTTGCACCCCCAAACACATCAGTACTGATCAAACAACGTGTCACTTCTCGTCATCTCAGGACTTCAAGCACGGCTTGTCTCGAGCCTCCGCTGCTCAGAAGAAGAGGGAGACCTGCAACAAGACTCTTCTCAGTCTCACCCCCCAGCGGTGGAACGAACTCTTCCGATCTTATCTGGAGTCCCTCGCTATTTTCAAGACCCGCCTCTTCAAGAAGCACCTTGGTGACTAACTGTGTCTCTCGTTTTGCTTGCTTATGTCTCTAAAAAATATCTCTTATCCTTGTTTCTTCCGTACTTTTGTCTTAACTTTGACTTTTATTTGGCAGGTGTTGTTCAGGTGTTGTTTGGCAGGTGTTGTTTAGGTGTTGTTTGGCAGGTGTTGTTTAGGTGTTGTTTGGCAGGTGTTGTTTAACGGGTGTTATTTAGGTGTTGTTTGGCAGGTGTTGTTCAGGTGTTGTTTGGCAGGTGTTGTTTAGGTGTTGTTTGGCAGGTGTTGTTTAACGGGTGTTATTTAGGTGTTGTTCAGGTATTGAATAGTAGATGTTGATTTAAATTTAGCTTTACAGGTATGAAGAACAGATGTGGACTTGAGCACTGATGTATGTTGCTCTGGATAAGAGCGTCAGCTAAATGCTGTAAATATAAATGTTGAATTATCATTTTTGTTTTAATCAGTTGCTGTGTGTTGCTGCCCACTGTGTGGATAGTTTTACTTTTTTCTCCTTCCAGTTACAGTGAAATTACTTCTGGTTGCACTGAAAATTAATTTGTGCATGACACATGTGCACATGCATATTCACTGAGTTAGCTCTTACGTGAACCAAGGGAACTGGCTCCTGTTCCAGAGTCGTTTTGTTTATTTCTTTATTTATTTCCTCTGTCTTTTTAGTGTATTTTTAGAGTACAGTGGTCTACAATGGTCATTATAACTGAACTATAATAGTGTTTTTACCTTTGATGGTTTTACACCAATCATGATAAATGATGGTATTATGGAAATTATAAGGTTCAGTGTTTTCAGAATAAATGATGTGCCACAATACTCTGTTTAATAATACTAACTGAACCCTCAGTAAACTTTGTCACTGTTATTCCCCTGTCTTAATGCACATAAAACCTAACACAGTTCATATTACGGTGCATAAATATATATTATACTGCGTAGATACTGTTTACAATAATAATGTGTGTTTATACGTATACTAATGCTTGGCAACGATTACATTTTCAGTCACAATTAATTGCATTGTTTTACTCTGTTGGTGTAATGACCAGGCGTCCCAATACTTTTGTCTACGCAGCGCTCTAGGTCTTGTCTGGATTTTGCAGGGGTCAGACGTCTCATTACTTTTGTTCATATTGCAATGGGTCGCCTGACCTCCCAAACTGCACATATACAGATTAAACTGACCATTCCAAATGAACTAACAAATGAATGTTTTTCTGTTAAACACATCTGTAAAGTTCGGTAAACACTTCTGTAAACTCAGTAAAGTTTAAGAAAAAATAAAGAATGGGACATTCTACTGTTTCATATCTTTCATCTCGTAACTTTAACAGGCCAAATGTTCTAAAAAAAGAGGACCCTTCGGTATCAAATCCTTAAAACTAAGCCAATTCTTCATCAATCATTTGGAGAGTGTGAATGTGAGATGGAGAGATGATTCCTAATCTATTGTCCAGCATAAAAGGGAACATCTGCCTGGTTATTTGCAACTATTCACTCGTGAACCTGCACTTAGTTTTAACTGCACCAATATTTGTTTTCTCTTAAATATACAAATATTTGTTTTCTCTGAATATTTGTTTTCTCTTAAATATACAAAAAGTGATATACAGTAAACCTCCGCTTTACACGGGGTTATGTTCCAAGAGCATCCCCGCATATAGGGCCGATTTTTATAGTGTAAACCCCAAATATGCCCCCAAATCTGCTCTAAGAATACTATAATTTCGTGTTAAACTCAGTGTAATGCATTTAAAGAAAATGTACAGGTAAATAAATAATCAGAAAACTTTATTGCTTTAAAAAATGTTAGCATTAGCGGTTAGCATTAACAGCCTGCAGCGAGTGAAAACAAACACTCGTACAGAAAAGAAATATCTCTCTCTACCCACATGTTTAGACAGGGCAACCCAGTTGGAATTCATGATTAAGATCTCATGATAGTGCCTGCTACTTAAAGAACAAAACCAAATGTAAAGCAATCAGTCCAGAATTTTGTATGAAACGTGTATTTTTTCTATATCAGTGAAAGTAGAGTGGAAACATGTGATTTTGGTGGTTTTTGTCTTAATATGTTTTTGTTTTAGCATTTCTCATTTAATCTCGGTTGTTCATGAACCTTCTGTTCGTTTCTGGATAATCCCAGTTCATTTACCATTAAGTCAAGCTCATAAAACGTCTATGAACAGATAAGACTAATAAAGTAATGTAGAGTAAATGTGTTCCGTTTTGTTCTAAATTAGGAAATTGCTGTGACGTACCTGAGCCAGGTGAAGAAGCAGCTCGCGCTGGAGGGCGGGTGCAGGTGCAGACAGGATGTATGTTACCTTGAAGTAGCAGCCAGTCACAAAGAGGGGGCGGGACTCCTTTAGCCAATCTGCGCGCAGTGGGTGGGGCATGTCGGACGATTCTCAGGGAACGTGGAGACTCTCCCCGGTGCAGCGCGACTCTCTCCGGTGCAGCGCGCGGGTGCGAATAGTTCCTCTCAGATCCCGGGAGAAGCTGAGCGGAGCGGATCAGAACGAACTCCCGAGCGCGGCAGAACCGACCCCGAATTGCGAGCCACTCAGGAAACTTCGTGTAAGAAGTTCAAAGCAAAGTGATCGCTGAAACACTTCTGAACGAGCTGAGTGACGGAGTGAGTGTGTGTGCATAGTGTGTATAGTATTAGTGTGTGTGCATAATGTGAGAGTGTTAGTGTGTGTATAGTGGTAGTGTGAGTGTGTGTGTATAGTGTGTGTTTGTGTGTGTACAGTATTAGTGTGTTTATAGTGGTAGTGTGTGTGTGTGTGTGTGTGTGTGTATAGTTGTAGTGTGAGTGTGTGTGTGTGTGTGTGTGTGTGTGTATGTGTGTGTATGTGAGTGAGATGGAGCTGAGCGGCAGTGCTGCAGACTCTGAGGAGAGAGCGCTGTGTTCCCTGGAGGGGCCTGAAGGTGTGTTTGGGTTTGGAGATGATCTGGAGCTGAACCAGTTTGATGGACTGCCCTTCTCCTCGCGGTACTACCGGCTGCTGCGGGAGAGACAGAGCCTCCCGGTGTGGAGCATCAGGGGGGACTTCTTCAACGCTCTGGAGAGAAACCAGCTCACCCTCATCTCCGGCACCACGAAGACTGGAAAAAGTACACAGGCACGTTTCACTGCATCCTGTTTAAAATGATACCTCTTCATTTACGACTGAAGGAAAGACATGATACAGACAAACCCCCCACCCCCCACCTGCTGCTGGTCATGGCTGGCACTGACTGAGAGCTCTTGTTAGATTTACATTCTCTACACTTTCATTTATATTATGAAGTTATATTATAACTTTATTGTGATTATTATTAGCTTTTGCACGTCATGTGAGTCGCCACAGAAGTCTTTGACCTCATTTCAACCTTGTTAGCTGATACTGGCCATGTGAGGAGAATCAAGATCCATTTACTTCCCTACACTTAAAGGGCCTGAAAAATAAAGGCTTCACTGCTCTTCAGTCTTTCCACACATTCACTAACATGGAGGTGTCAGAGCTCAGCTGGGAGCCGGCCTGCCGCAGTGTGCATAAGTAAGCACATTACTGTCCAGCTGAAAGGCTACCAGGGTGTGTGGTTACAGACCCCTGCTGTGGACCCCTCACCCCCCCAGCCAAGGCCGTTTCATTAGTGAAAGAGAAAGCAGGAATGAGACTTGAGTGTATTTCTGGTTTGGAATAGTGAAGTTGACTAATATTACGATGTTGTTTTGCTACACGTGGGTAGCATGATTTGAGGAATGAGAGTTTTTAAATATAGAAAAGCTCATCTGAAAGGCTCAGCCTACTGGCCATGGACAGAGTGGAGAAGAGTGGAACATTTTTCTAATTATTCTAAAAGCTAAATTCAACAGTCATTCTTACCAGAAAAAGAGGGTCCTTGTTTGTGTGTCTTGATAAAATAGTGAGACTTGTGTAGTTGTTAAACAGAGCCATGTCATAGTAATTGGAGATTAAAAAGAATCAAAATAGTGAAGCGGTTTCCAGAGAAAATAATAACTCGACGCTGCTACACTGAGACCAGCTGTAAAATTGACTGCTGTCCCTTCAGAAAATCCCCCCCTGCTCCCCCGGTGCCAGGGATGATAGAACAGTAGTCCTGAGCTCAGCAGAGGCTGGTGGTGGGGTTTCCCAGGGCCACCAATCTGCTAAAGCTACAGCTGCTAAGTTCAGAAAGAGAAGCTCTTTGCAGGTCTCCTGCTGTGAAATGCTCTTGATCCAGCGCCCAGGACCCACGCTGCTCTGCCAAATTCCATTAGAACCAAATCAGCAGAAACAGTTCAGTGTCACAGTTGTTGATGCATGATCAGATCTGTCTTTTGCGTGCGATGCCAGTTTTGTCCTGGTGGCAGTACCATTCTGTTCCCTCGCTGTAGAGTGGAGCTTATTCTGTTCATGTTTTAGTCTTTTCTCTAAAAAGAACATGTCGTTTACAAATGTGTCACTGTGTTTCGCTGTAGTGTGTAGAGCATGTTTTTATTGCTCAGAGGTGTGTGTTTGTGTGTGTGTGTGTGTAGGTTCCTCAGTGGTGTACAGAGTTCTGTCTGTCAGCACGGTATCAGCACGGCATGGTGGTGTGTAGTCAGATCCAGAGGCAGCAGGCCGTAGACCTGGCTCTGCGTGTAGCTGATGAGATGGATGTCAACATTGGGCATGAGGTGGGCTACAGTATACCCCTGGAGAACTGCTGCTCCAGCGATACCATTCTCAGGTAGAGTAAACACACACGGCGCCCTGAGAAGTGCAGTGGCGAGCTGGACCCTGCCGGCGGGGCCTCTCAGGGCCACGCTGAGCTACACAGTAAACAGGGCATGATCCCACAGTGGGGTCTGCCCTCATTCAGTATCCTAATCATTATTAAACTCAAATCAAATGTAATCTCTATTTTCTAACCTAAGATAACAATGATTTGAGTTCGGACGGTTGTTTAAGAAATGTGAATTCTTTTGATGTAGATTTTGGCATCAACCAGTATCAGAGAAATCTCTGCTGAAAATAAATGAAACATTTAGTAACAGACCATTTCTGAAACATAAATGAAGCAGACTAAGAGTTTCAGGAGTGAAGGTGTGACTGAGCATGTACTGTCATGTGTGTCTGCTTGTGTACTGTACAGATCACTGATTTAATCACTTAATGCAGTTCTGTTGAAAGCTGTTGCACTGAAAATGTTTGCAGGTATTGCACGGACGACGTGCTGCTCAGAGAGATGATGTCCGATCCCTTACTGGAGCACTATGGGGTGGTGGTGATCGACCAGGCCCATGAACGCACAGTGAGCACAGACCTACTCCTGGGTCTGCTTAGGGAGGTCCTAACCCAGCGTCCGGAGTTCCGGGTCGTGGTGCTATCCGCCCCCCTGGCCTCAAACCCGCTCCTCACACACTACAGCGGCACTCCCCACCTGCATGTGGAGGCCCCAAGCTCCTCGGAGGTGGTCTACAGTAGCGGAGGCAGAGCTGAGAGCTTCTACGCAGCCCTGAGGCTCGTGCTGGAGGTGCACAAGTCCAGAGAGCCCGGGGACCTGGCTGTCTTCCTGGCCTCAGAACAGGTACATGTGCTTGAATTCCATTGTGGGAATGGCAGTGCTGTGGTTAAGTGTCTGTACAGGTTAATGGGAGCATTGTTGTAGTTACGTTTTTAGAGTATAACCTTTAGATTATAATTTATTCGTCCTCTTGGTCTAGAGCAAGGCAAAGGATTAGTTTAGATAGTTAAAGTGATACTGAAATGGTGCATGTCAACCTAACCGTTAGCAGAATAAGAAATGTGTTTTTTGAGGCATAACTGATGTATAATGAAAAAAACACTGTTTAATAATATTTGAATGCACTAAAGCCAAATTACATGTGTTAGGAGGTTGGCTGTGCCTGCAGTGTCCTGGTTAAAGAGGCAGCCAGGCTGAGTAGTGCTCTCGGAGACCTGGTGCCTGTGGCTCTGTGCCCAGGCCACGCCGGGATCTGCCAACCCGTCACTGAAGCCCGGAATAAAAGTAGGAGGGTCTTTCTGTCCTGCAGCCAATCGGAAGACATGTTTTGGTCAGTGGACACGGTCAATTTTGTGATCGACACTGGAGTAGAGAAGAGATATGTAAGTTAAGATTAATGGCCTAGAAATTATGCCATGATATATATATATACTCCAATACACACATCCATATTTTATATTTCTAGATTGTATAGTGTACATTTATACTGTACTGTTGGTGTAGTTTTTATTCTGTTCTATTGATTTTGTCCACTTTCTGTTGTGACAAAGTTCCCCACTGTGGGACTAATAAAGGTTTATCACTGTATTTATTTGGTGGGTGTGCTGTATTTTGTAGGTGTATAGCCCACGCGTGAGGGCCCATTCTGAGGTGATCAGGCCCATCAGTAGATGTCAGGCGGAGATCCGTAAACAGCTTTCAGGCTCAGCAGGTGAGGCAGCCGTCATGCACTGCTACAAACATCGTTTAAAGCCAAAATGATTTTTTTTGTAAAATTGTGTCTTCTGGTTCATGCCCAGTTAAACACACTCAAATCTGGATCACTTTTTGCGGGGGATCATGTTGTTATCCAGATAAAAAAATGAACTGGTTAATGAGAGCAAAGCACACAAATGAGCCACAGTTCAGTGTAGGGCCTGTACAGCTGTGCAGAAAGATCCAGACTTTGCCTTGGATTCCAGTGTAATGTAAAGATTTAGAGCAGCAAAAGTGCTTATAATAATTTAATCTGAATCAGTAAAACCACACTGACACTGTGAGGAGCTTCTGTATGCTGCTAATTCTGTGTAAACGTCCGTGTTGTGCTGGAGGATTTTAAAGTGCGGGTGTGGACTGATGTAAAAGCGCAGTTGTGTGTTTGAATAGGGAAGTGTTTCTGTCTGTACCCGGAAGAGGCCGAGATCCCTGCTGAGATTCCTCCTCGTATCCTGGAAGCGAACCTCACCCCTGCTGTTCTCTTCCTGAAGAGGATGGAGGTGGCTGGACTCGGACACTGTGACTTCCTCAGCAGACCAGGTGAGCCAGGCGGGTTTTTCCTTCTTGTTCAGTGGTGAATAAAGGCAGACTCAGAATTAAAGGCACCAGATCTTATTTTAGTTGGTCTGTGTGACAAAAGAAGTCAATTTTCCAGGATAATTTCCCAACTACTTTAATGTTTAAGAAAATTACAGGCTGCTTGTGGTACTCTGCTTACTGATGAATGCAAACGAGGTCTGCTCTGATTGGCTGCCCTGCATTGCACTCGTTACCTCAGTGTGATGGAGCTGAACATCAGGCCCAGCATGTGAAAGAAGTAAGGGCTGTTTGTGACCTCACAAAAACATAGAGGTCATAGTGTTCATAAATGAACTGTGGAAAAAAGAGTAAACACACCACTCCTCCACTACACAGACACACATACACAGCTCCTCCTCCACACACACACACACACACACACACACACACACACACACACACACACACACACTCCTCCTCCACACACGCACACTTTGCTCCCCTGCACACACTGTGAACTGAGTGGGTTTTGTATTTTAGTGGGAGTGGGTGCAGCGGTGTGTGTGTGTGTGTTCACTGGTGCGTGTTAGCTGAGCTGACAGCTCTAGTCCTGCAGCCTCTGCATCGCTGTGCAGCATGAGTTCACCCTTCGTGGGAAACACAAATGATCCTCTGAGCTCAGCAAGTTTGTTCAACAGCACCGGCCTTGCAGGGACAGCAGGGTCCAAGCAGAACATCAAACAGGAATGTGGTCAAAATAGTTCAGGACTGCTGTTGTCGTGTTCACTGCTCTTAACGAAGAACCTTAGTAAAAAAAAAAAAAAACAATAAAACAAGAAGTGACCAGCCCTCTGAGCTTTTGCATTCCAGGACCAGGAAACCAGGTGGAGAATAAAACACCATCTAAACATTACAGTGGCCATGAGCTCCCATCTTTCCAATAGGTTAAATGATCCAACCGTGGTGTTTTTAAAGCACTGATATTGATCACGTTGTGTCTGTGTTTCCCCCTCAGATCCTGAAGGTTTGATGCAGGCTTTGGAGGAGTTAGATTATCTGGCGGCGTTAGATGATGATGGAAACTTGTCTGAGATTGGGATCATAATGTCGGAACTACCCCTGGACCCCCAGATGGCGAAGGCCCTGCTGGCCTCCTGCGAGTTTGATTGTGTTTGCGAGATGTTAACCATTGCAGCAATGCTAGCAGGTACAAACTCTACTGCTGTGTTTGTGTTTGAGGTCCAGTCATTTAATTCGTTCCATTAGAGTAGCCTTTTGCTTCATGGATATTATTAGTGGCATTCATTCAACATAATTCTGATGTTGAATAATTGACCGTTGTTTGTCTTTTCTTTTCACCATGTTAAAGCATTCCTCTCGCCTCTTTATTACCCATTAATACATTCGATTAGTACATTCTATCCTGTCTGTCAGCTCCAAGCTGCTTTGTGGAGCCCCCTCTTGGTATGGAGACAGAAGCCATTCGGCGCCACATGAAGTTGTATCATCCAGAAGGAGACCACTTCACTCTGATCAACATCTACAACGCTTTTAAGCGCAGCCGGAGAGAGCCACGTGAGTTTAACAACAGAAATAGAGATGTTAGATGATGGGCAGGCTCAGCACTCTATAGGGCTGTACAGTATATAATCAGTTCATTTCTGTCTCTGCAGTACTGTTGTTACAGAAGGCAACAATATGCAAATAAGCTTATAACCAATCACAGTGTTTACTGGGTGTTCTGATCAATTGAGGTCTTCATGTAATCCAACAGAAGTCTTAACTTTTTCACTTTTGAAGGTGAATCGGGGTCGGGGTGGGGGTGGGGGTGGGGGTGGTGGCCAGAATAAGGAGGCATATTTGTCTTTGTGAAATCATAAAAACTGATTTTGAAAAGCCTGTTTTGTCGCTGATTTGAAACAATATTTATAGACTTTAAACCAGAAAATTTATTATTTGCCCCTTTATATCGTAAAAGGCATCGCGATTGCAATATCAGATATTTTGTCCATATTGTGCAGTTCTAGCGCCACAGATCTAGTTTACTTACCGCCACCTCCTCCTCAGTGAGAATACACCTTTGCTGAACATTGCTGAGGCTGGATCTTTAACCCTAGACGCCGTTTCATTTGTAAATGACTTTCTACAGCCGTAAAGCAGATCTGTGTGCTCACGTTCGTTGGCTCTGGGGCCAGATTTCACACAGGAGAAGTGGAGTCAGGAGCACTTCCTTTGCTGTGCAGCTCTCCAGACTGCAGATGCTATAAGGGCTGAACTGACTGACATTCTGAAGAGACTGGAGCTCCCGCTCTCTGAGCCCGCCTTTGGTACCAAGACCAACACGCTGAATGTTAAGAGAGCACTGCTGGCTGGATACTTCATGCAGGTAGGAGAACCTATTGACTCAAACACGCTGTGTGTCAATGTGCAGAAGTCATTGTGCTCTGTATCACCTTTCTGTGGACCAGGTTGCTCGAGATGTGGATGGATCGGGAAACTACTTCATGCTGAGTAATAAGCATGTGGCGCAGATTCACCCTTTTTCTGGTTATGGAGCGAAAGCACACAAGCTCGGCCTGCCTGACTGGGTAGTGTTCCACGAGTACACACTCTCTGACAACAACTGCATCCGCACCATCTCACAAATCTCTCCTGAAGTGTAAGTCTGTCCACTTTTCTCCTTCCACACAACTCCCAAGTCTTGGATGGCTGGTCGTAATTTAGGAATAGGAGGACAAAAACAAGAACAGCTCTTAATAACACACTTCCATTACCGGCGCTTCCCAAACGCGGTAATGAAATGGTAAAATGAGCCCAAGTGCCTGTACAGCTTCTGCATCACTGTTGTACAAAACAACAAATCACGTAAGGGTTGTGGACCCTGGATACAGACTTCTTATAACAAACACTTTTGCAACTAAATGATGCTCTGTAAAACACTGCGTTTGGGACAGAGTCTAGTTTGGACTAGATGTAAATTAGCCAATGAATTTTTCTCACTACCTGTTCATAGTGCTGTAGTTTTGACGTCCACAGAAGTCCTAATTTACCAGCTTATAGTCATTTGTTGGTAGCATGTAAAATGATGTGGATGTCAAAAGACTAAACCTTATTTTTATCGTTGAAAGGGGGGGGGGGGCACTTGACTTTGATTTTATGAAGTCATTTTATTATAGTATTATTTGGTAGCCTGGAATATCTCATCTTAACTACAAGGCTGTATTTTCTGTAAGAACAAAGGCCAGATTGGAATCACCTTATAAGACATTCAAGTAATCAAACTGATCTGGACATTACAATTAAACTACTGACAAATCAAGGCCTTTTCTGCCTTTATACAGTCAGTGTTTCCCTGGATGATTCATTGTGGATGAACGTCACCTAAAGCAGCTTTACAGATTATAGTCAACATTAAAAGGGATTAAGTTTGAGGAATCCGATTTTCTATCCTGCAACACTGATATTTATTCATTCTTGTTGCAGTATAACTGCACATTTAGCCTATTGCAATATGAAAGTGTGCTGTTTAACAGTTAATCTTGTTCTGCTTGCAGATTCATTCAAACGGCACCACAGTATTTTTTCTACAACCTGCCCCCTAGTGAGAGCAAGGAGCTACTACAGCACATTCTGGACAGTGAAGGGTCTGAGAACAAGAGAAAACAGAAAGATCAGCCTGTCGTCACAGAAACTCCCAAAGAATCAGAGGAGGCTCAGACTCATGACAGATGTGTGATTCAGTGACTTCTCCCAAACGTACTCCTCAGTTAAACGGGGTGCAAACAGGTCACATCAGTGTTACTGATCCCACGTCAGCATTTAGCACGTATTTGAGTCTGAATCCTGTTGTAAATATGGACTGTGAAACCTTTTGTACTGTTCAAAAAGTATCTGGAAAATGTTTTGTGGCTTATTTGAAAGGATTATATACACAACCACATATACACGTTTTGGTCTAAAATTTCTTCTGTGTATTACGGTGTACTCTGTAGACAACCTGAATCACAGCAAACCATTTAATCAAGCTGGGGGGGGTTTTTTGTGCTGTTTTCTTCCAAATTAGAAGAAACAGACACTAAAAACCACACACTCAAAACTGGAGCTTTAGGTAATCCTGGAGGTCCTTCATGTAAGTTATTTTCCCAACACAAAGAACACCATGAATAGATGCACCCTGCATGGGAGCGTCCCTCAGAGTCTTCAGGAAGAGAACGAGGAGAGGAAAGCTTGAAATCATGCGGGCCTGCTGTGGTCAGACAGTGAGGTACTCCTTCAGTTTTTCCATAATCACTGGCATTCTGTCCATGGGGATCAGACACACTGTACGGACGGGTTTCATCGGAACATCATCGAACGACCACCGTCCTGTGAGACATGAATCGGCCTCTTCCTGAACAGAGTAGTTGAACTTGGCCACGGCTTCCTGGAACGACAGACAAAAACCATCAGAATTAAAACACCACACACACATTAGTGGTCAGATACAAAACTCCCATTATTCTGCTGAACATACCTCGAAAAAGAACTCCTCTTCTGCGTTAACGAACATGAGCTCCTCTTTAGGAGGTCCTCGGGCAGGAAGGCTCTTCTTGGCTTCCTGGCACGTTTTGCTGATCAGCAGAAGGTAATGACACTTTCCACTCGGCTTATTGGTCTTCTGTGCCTCAGCCATCTCGTTTCTGTCCAAACAGTCACTGTCCATCAACATCCTTCAACACTAGTTCAGCCCAAGGAATTAAAGGCCTTTTAGTCCAGACTGATCTGGATCTGGCCCTCAATGTTTAAGTCAAACTTGTGAGGATGGGCCCAAACAACGAATACCATTCCACAACATTCCTGATATTCTAAACCCAAAGACTAAGAAACCCAAGTGTAAACACGTTTCTAAATGGAGTTATAAAGTGAGAGGGTGAGACATCAGAATATCAGAACTGAGTTTAACACAGGGGCTGCTGAAGGGTCCACTTCTCTGAGCGGTGCTGATATCTGTCGGGTTTCTGAGCTGGAGAATCAGGTCTGTTGGGTGTGAGGTGACCCAAATCCTAAGTGTTGTTATGCAAGTCTTAATGAGCCACGTGACAGAATTAGGGCTGCATGCTGGCATGATTAAGACCAGAACAACAACAGATAGAATACTTATTCATTGCTTGGAGGCTCTGTTCCGTCTTTTTCAGAAAAACCTAACCAATAAATATTTCAAAAATAAATAAAAGCTAAAGGGGTCAACAATCAACCGGTCTCAGTAAAATTCATATGACATAAGAATCCATTACTAACACAGAGTCAAATAAAGCCCATATTTAAGCCTCCAGGCTGATTCTGTAATCACTGCACTGGATTCCGTTTACTCATGCAGGATAATGTCAGCAGGTGCCCCCTTGTGGTATGAAATGGAACAGATTTTATAAGGGGTGTAAATCGCTGCTTCGAGCCACAACATACTTTCTGTTCAACACCAGTAGTGTGTCCACAGAGACTCACCGAGTCAGTCAGTCTCTCTCTCGCCCTTTCCTTTGGTCTATATGTCCTCTAGGCGGCAGGCCAGAACAAAAGCACATCATCTCTGATTACTTTCTCTGATTTCTCTCAGATCAGGAGTTTTACTGATTTTCCCCTTTTAACAGCAGCTGGTGGCAGGAGTGTGTGGTGCTGTGGTTGGTTCAGTCAGCTGCGTCACTGTGGTCATGTTGCTACACAGTTCCACCTAGTTAATTTTGGACCTTATTATACCGAGAACGTACGTGAAGTTAAAGGAAAGGTTCTGAGCGTGAGCAGTGGGTGCTGAGACTCACAGGAGCTGCGTGTAGAGCGGCAGGGCGATCTGCGGAGGGACGTTGATGAAGCGCTCGCTGAGGAGCAGCCCGACGCCCTGAGACACGTCATGAAGAACTTTCTCAAACTGCTCGAGCACAGCGGCCGAACACAGCTTCTCACACAGCCCCAACACCATCTCCTTTATCTGTTCCACACACTCCACACCCTGCACACACACAATTAACAAACAGACAGAACCTGTGAAACGCTGAAAATCAGTCCAGTGTCAGGAAAACATGCTGGATCTAACGTGATGTTAAACTGTGCTATAGATAAACAGTACCGTTATTATGAGTGAAGATACGGCATGTTTAATTATGTTTAGTGTCTTTAGTGCAAAAGAAAGTTTTGAAGCAAAAGACTTCACACAGAATCCAGGTGTTACAACCCAGTCTCTATAATTCAAAGGGGAAATAGTTCACATCCCTTTCAAAGCAAAAATATTTCCATTTTAACAGATTTGAAACATGGAATTATATCCAGTGCACTAAATTACTGTAAAACTCTCATTCTGTTGGAGTATTTCTAAAATTTCAGGTATTGATTGGCAGGTGCTGTTCAGGTGCACCCAATGTGCAGTATTTTGGTTTTAAAAGTGGATTTGAGCTGCTTTACAGGTTTAGAAGCAGCCGTGGACTGGAGCTCTGGATACGTAAATTAGGAGATTTTTCAGTAAACGTTAAAATGACCCCCTCAGACTGTTAAAAGCTGTCGTGTGTCTTGTGGCTGTATGTGTGTGGGTTTCTTGTATGAAGAATTATCAACCCCCCCCCCGAAAGGCCAATGCTGTGCTGTGTTCTACCTTCCTCTCCGTCAAGTTCACGACGCTGATGAACCCGAATACCTCGTCCGGATCCTCCTCATCACTGTCCTCTGGAACCTCCGCCTGCTGGAGAGAAAGTGCGAGGTCACAGGGGTCACTTTTCCACCATCTGATTCCAATTTTTACCACAGAAAAATGGTGGGTTGGTGGGGGTGGGGAGGTGCTGATGATGGCGTATATTAGAGGTCTCACTCTGATGATGGTGTGTGTGTGGGGGGGAGGGGGTGTCTCTCACACTGATGATGGTGTGTGTGTCTTACTCTGATGACACTGCCGATGTGGTTCTGCTGGATTATCAGATCTGTCAGTTCAGAAATGTCAACATGCGCCTTCAGAAAAAGCTGTAGGGAGGAATGAACACACAAACACCTCAAATATAAATATAAATATTATAGATGAGAGAGACTGCATGTGACAAATAAAGTATCTTGAATCTTGAATCACAGACAGAATGTGTGTACAGTGTGAATGTATAGTGTGTGTATATATAGTCTGAAATATATGTTGACGAATAAAAACAAGACTAAATGTGGTTTACAAAATTAAAACTATGCTACA
>JBBPDB010121971.1:0-17734 GCA_037974465.1 Brachypetersius altus
GACACACACAGACACACACAGACACACACAGACACACACAGACACACACAGACACACACAGACACACACAGACACAGGAACATGCAGGATCCCTTGAGGATCTTTAGCAAAAAACCCAAACAGAACCAGCGCTTTACGGATTAAGTTGAACCGTCCCAAAATCCGTGCTGAAAACTCCCATAAAAGTGTCTTCAATAATTCATGTTTCTGAGATTTCATACACGCTTGCTTGTCCTTACATTGTCTAATGTAAGCCGAAAAACAGTAATGGTGTTTAAATATGATTAAAGACGCTGAAAGAAGAACTGAATCCTGAACCCACAGACCCTCCTTTAAAACCGAGTCAGTAGATAGAGTAGCGTCTGTGGGTACCGGATTCAGGGCTGAAATGTATTTATATTAGCCTATTATAGAGCATTGATTGGAACGCACTGAACATGTTTTTGTTATTTTAACCATGAAGAGTTTTTGAGTTTTATTCTAGCTTGCCAGTTTAGCCAGGATTTCCTGTAATATGGCAACGGGTGAATTATTTTCACGCATCAGCAGGATTGTCACCATACATTCATGGAACTTTAAGATTGGTGAAGTTTAGCTACGTATTGGTCAAGGCCTAATTTTAGTCACGAAAACCATGAAGGGACTTCCATTCTCCACCCAGGAAAACACACAGAAATGGAAGAAATAACTGCTTGGTGCAAAATAAAATAGATGACCTGTTCCTTTTAAGATAATTGACCATTATTAAGGGGCGGGAAACTGAATTTTTAGAAAAAGCCTCTGGCAGAGTAATTAGAGGTGGAGACACTGTACCAGTGAATGAGCTGTCTGACCCCAGCAGAAATTTGGAGTCACGGCTCCAGTTAGAGCATGGAAACCCTGGAAATGATGGTCTGATTGCAGCTCCAGAATTATCCTGCTTTGACCAACATAAGCATCACTGGGTACATACAGATAATGCTGTTGTGTAATATGCCTGTTTATGAGTGTGTGTGTGTGTGTGTGTGTGTGTGTGTGTGTGTGTGTGTGTGTGTGTGTGTGTGTGTGTGTGTGTGTGTGTGTGAATGAGAGAGCGTGAGAGTGAGTGAGTGTGTGACTCACCTTTGTGAATCCAGTGTATTTTGGGAATCCAGCAGTAGTTTAGACAGAACCGTGAAAACATGCAGTCGCAGCTCTGCATCTCTTTTAGGCTCCAAACATTTCTGTAATAACGACAGGAACTGAGGAAGAAACTCACCCAGCACAGGACCTGCAGACAGACAGACACTCAGGTCGGATTTGATAAAACGTCAGGGTGTCAGTGGCATAAAATATGGCGATATAAAACACAACTGTTAAAACTAAAAGGGGCAGAGACTACACTTTATTTAAATTTTCAGGGTAAAAAAAACAGTAATGTACATTTAACATATATTTAACAGAACACTTCTGATCCTTAAGCAAACCAGGGGCAGTTGTGTATACCCAAAAAGCTGTTCCACTGTTTCAGAAACTTTAATTTCCCCTTCAAAGAGACAATAACACTCAGATGAGGAGCTACTCCAACACACCACAGCTGCCTTATACATTTCTTTCTCATGTACATCTACAATGAGCGAAAGATGAGAGCTCCACTCTTGCTGTAGATCTGAAAAAATCCACAGGATCTGAAAAGAGCTGTTCTATAGCTGTTCAATAGCTGTTCAATGAGATGTTACAGATAAAAAAAGAAGAAAATGCACTAGAAAAGCAGAACTGGAGATCTGAGAGAAGTATTTTGTTGCTCCTGTAAGATAACCCTCTTGTCTAGTTTTACTAGTCAGTCATTTTTGTTCATCAGGCTGATGTTTGACCTTTCTGTCTGTGTGCCTGAAGACTTTAGTGCAGTTCCCGGTACTTAGCACTGCCATGAACTGTATGGGAAATTCACTGTCTGTGTATTCCCACTACTACCCCCCCACACACAGTAAGGGCCAGTGTTAGTGAGGGCAGACGGAGACACAGGATTTCCTGTGACGCCTTGAGGGCAACGACCAGAGAGAGAGAGAGACAGGGACATAGAGAGACAGAGAGACATAGAGAGAGAGAGAGTGTGTGAGGGAGGGACAGAGAGACACACAGAGAGAGCATAGCCTAATGGATCAGGAATGTGTAATATGTGACTCAAATGGGGACAAACAAGCAGAGAAAAGCCTCCAACATGTCAAACAGAAAGAAGAAAGCGCTGTATTCAGGTCTCTTACTGTTTGTACCACAGTCACACAGAAACAACACACAGAAACGTTGCTTCTATTCACACTGCTATTATAAGAAAGTAGGGACTAATGCATCTCAGCTTACTAAGTGTGGGGCTGTGCAGCTGCAGACCAGTCAGAGAGCCCATGCTACCCATCGAAATCGGACCAACAAGCAGGTGTGTCACTCGCCTAGGGAAGCGATGTAACCAAGATGCACTATGGAAAGAATGCTACGGACAATGTTCCGCTGGAGAACCTTGGCTGTGGCCTTATTCAACAGGTTAATGTACCCCCTCGCACTCTAAATATGGATCATGAATGGTTTGAGGAACATGACTGAGTTCAATGCCTCTAAATTCCCCAGATCTCAATCCGAGCAAAGGGGGAATGTGCAGGACAAACCAGTCCAAATGCACTGTATGTAAGAGCGCTTGTGGAGTTTTGATGGATCAGAGTGGTTTTAGTGGCACAAAGGGGACCTTTTTCAGCAGTTTATGCTTCAGAACCAGATGGGTTAGCCTTAACTCCCCTTGTGCATCAGTGAAACATGGGTGCCCAAGACCTCATGTCCGATTCACATGATGTGATCCATCACCCAACATCAGTACCTGACCTGACATGATGTGTGCAAGATTACAGTCTTCAAAATCATTATTGTCTAACCAGACACCATGACTTATGGCAGAGGTGCACAAGAAGCCACAGATAACTGCACAGCTAAGAACCTTCAAATCAGCTGATAAAGTTGTTCTGGAAACAGTCCGGGACAACCAGAGCAGCGAAGAGTACACATAAACAGTACAAATCCACTAAAGGACATCTCCACCCTGCTGTGACGGTGAAGTCTGAATGACATGGAAGAACATAGCAGTGAGGAAGACCATGCTGAGAAACACAAGATCTCTGAAGCCAGGAGAACTTTCTGCCAAGTCTCTGCCAAGAGGGCAGGGGAAACCCTCAGACGGAGGGGGTCCAGAGAGCGGACCAGAGAGGAGATATTTAGCTGCTCTGCAAGTCAGATGGCAATATACAACGCAAAGTAACAGACTGTTATTGTGGAACGGAAGCAAAATAAAACCACACACAGCAAAGGGTAGAACAGTCAAAACACTCCCTGCTGAAGGGTTTATGTGGACAAAACAAAGTAGACAAAGCAAATTGCTCCACCGTGAAACTGTACTGAGGACCTTGGTGTTTACATTTCGCTGCCCTGTGGATGGGGACCAGAGCGCAATAACTTAACAGTACTGTCATGTTCATTTCTCTGTCTTTTACACTCACCTGATTGCAGGGCAACGATGTGGAGCAGGTTTTTGTGGACGGAGTGAGTGGTCCAGCAGCGCTGAGAGTCGCACAGCCACTGCAGCAGGTCAGCCATGTGTCGTCTGTACAAATCACACACACCGCTGAGACCCAACACCTCACACAGAGATTTCACACAGTTCTCCACCTGTAAAAACACATAGAGGTGGAGACTCCCCTCATTTCTTTGTTCTTGCTTTAAATCATGTCGCTGGTATTTCATGCCTGTCAATATTAAGTAGATGAAATGAAAGAAATGGGAACAAATGTTTTACTGTGACAGACTGCAAAGTGCCTAAAGATACAAGCAGCCTAGATAAGAGAGCCCCAACCACTCAGCATTCAGCACCACCAGTATACTGATCACTGCCTGATCAACTGGAATCATCTGCTCCTGTTTCTTCACTGGTTCAGGACTTCAGCTGTACTGTGCCTAACCCAAACCCTAACCCTAACTCCAATTAAATAGGACTATGTTATGTGTTTTTTGTTAGAATGGTGTTCTAGAAGTGCTGAGGATATCATGATATGCCCAGGAAAGCATAATGAGATACACAGTGACTTCATTCATGAATAATAATGAAAAATATATCCATGTTGCCCGGCTCTCGTCTGCAATGTATTTACAGCAGATCAGTCAGAATGCAGGAAAACTGTTAATAATGTTACATTTCGCATCCGTTTGCATTCACACAAATCACTGAAATAAATACAAGCAGATTGTAAACACACAGTGTCATCACCACAGCACTGCAGGAAGTGACCTTTGAGGCCATGTGAGCCTCAAGATATACACACACACACACACACAAATGCAGACATTTACACACATTCATGGTTTTAACCATAGCCCTAAGTCAGACACTGTAAACCCTCCCAGAATGATCAAGAATGTGTGTGTGTGTGTGTGTGTGTGTGTGTGTGTGTGTGTGTGTGTGTGTGTGTGTGTGTGTGTGTGTGGGAAAGCTGAGTGTATTCCTTAGGGAATCTCCGAGTCCTGGAAAAATGTAACAAAACTGAAATCTGACAAACACTGTCTCACTCCCTCAGAGAGTCACAATGGAAATACATATATGGCATCATTTGATTATCCTTCCTAGGTGGTCGGCTTCTGGATATTTTTGGATATTCTCCGTCTCTCCCTGCACTTATATCAAGGGCCCAGTGACAGTCTCAGACACAGGTTGTGTGAATCCTGCCAGTGCGTTATGTGTGCCACACAAACTGCAAATCAAACACACCACCAATCGGTGGAGATTTAAATGCTTTTACATATTCCATTTAATTGACTAAAGTTTGAGCAGTTTGTGGAAGCTTGTTTTGCCACACACAGACATACACATACACACTTCATCACCATGCCATTTTCACTCTGGTGCTGTGAATGATCCACTCCTGACCACTGATGAATTAATTAGTCAGTCAATCACTTAATCAATCAGTTTGTCTTTCTATCTCTGTATATCTCATTCGTTCTCTTGAAAATTGTCCATTACTGTTTATGGTAGGGAAGTGTGTGTGTTTCTGTTTCCTTTACTATCTCCCCTTTCCTCTGTGTGTGAGGCAGTGGCTGCCAACACACACACACCACACCTCCTTTCACCTATCAGCGGGTTTAAAGCTTCACTGCAAAGGTGATATTAGTGCTCTCCTGTCCATAAGTGCATAATAACATGCTTACACACACACACACACACCGCTTACACACGCACAGAGCTTACGCACGCACACGCACACAGCATTCCACAGATAGTTCCAACACAGATCACATACACTCACAAAAAAACTAAGGGATGAAAGGAAACGGAGAAAATCTTTTTATCTTAGTCTCACACACACACACACATACACAAACACACACACACCCTAAAAGGAAACACAAAACTCAGGGGTAGCCCAGAGAGAAGAGAATTATGGGTTATAAACACCAGCCCTGAGGTAATGCAGCAGGACAGCAGAACTGTGTGTTTGTTACCTTGTTGCACAGTTCCTGCTCTGTGGTCGAACTCTGTACAGTCACCAAAATCTTCAGCAGCTGCACGCTGATGATGCTACAGTCTCCTACACACACACGCAGGAGAACCTCCACACATGCCACCAACTGCTCCAGATACACCTCCTGAGAAAGAGAGGGATGAAAAAGTCAGTGTGTGTAAACTGTCAACAAACAACAGCATCATGAGCTCACTGACTCGTACATACTTAAACATTGGTGACTGATCATCCCTTCATGACAACGATAAAAGAGGTGGCATCCTTCAACAGGGTGAAGCGCCCTGGCCCACAGAAACAACTGATCAAGAATTGTTTTGAGGAAAATGACAAAGAGTTCAAAGTGTCGACATGGCCTCCAAATCTGTCAGATCTCAATCCAATCATGCATCTATAAGATGTACAGGACAAACTACTCGTTTCCATGAATGTCTCACCACACAAACTACAAGACCTGAAGGGTCTGCTGCTAATGTCTTGGTGCCAGAAATCACGAACCTTATATGGTGCCCAAGGATCAGTGGGTCAGAGATTATTTGGTTGTGTAAACACAAAATTAGGCACATAAATGTGTGTGTGCGCACCATAACAGTAAAACCTCCTGCCTAATTTTGTGTTTGTGTGTGTGTTTTTCCCTTTATGACAGTCATTAAAAATAATAAATAAATGAATAAACTAAATGTACAAGAATAAAACAGGAATAGAGTGAGATGTGAAGATTCAAAGATTTGACTCCATGTTGTAGAATAACAGGAAAAAAATGAACAGTGTTGATCTCTCTGACTGGCTATAACTAAACTAAAAGAAATTCTTTTTTTCTGGAGATTTTAATCGCTTTCACCTTCTCTCCTCAAAGCCCAGCTGTGGCCTCCTGTCCACCCAAACTGCTGGATGTCTACTCAGTCACAAAGATCCTGACACTACTTCCTGTTTTCTCTGCTCTGTGATTAGAGGAAATCTCCAGGTGTTCACACTGGCCTTTAGCACAGCACAGGGCTACTGGGGTGTGTGGGTGTGTGTGTGTGTGTGTGTGTGTGTGTACACACCAAAGATGAAGCCAAGTCTGAGTATCGAATCTCTGCAATACAAGCTTGAGTATCTAGTGTGAGACTGCCACATTAGTGTCTGTGCTATGTGTGAGAATTGAGTCTTTGGGGTAAAAATGTGAGTCATGCTTAAGTATCTGGAGTGGATGTAACGGTATGTACCTTGGTTTTGGGGTCACGGTTCGGTACGGTTTACGATACAGCAAAGTTAAGCAACAAAAAGTTCTAAAGAATGGTTGGTTGGTTGGTTTTCGTCCAAAAAAACAGCAGTGTATTAACCAGTAAACACACACTCTTGCTTATATTTTAATGTATGTATAAGGCAGCTTAAGTGTTACGCGGCACTCTTGCACCACACTACGACCCCGGTTTATGATTTACTTGCGCTTTTTGGTCCCGCTGTGATTCCGTATTACTTCAATCACGTCTTCTCCGTCGTACCGTGTATTCTCCGAAAGTCATCATGTACAGCCCTAATATATACACACATACATACATACAAGCACACAGATGTATATATGTATATGCGTATACAATACATGTATGTGTGTACAAACAGGGAGAGAAAGAGAGGCAGTGGAATATATTAACACACAGTATGAGGAATAGCCCCTGTTTCCCAGGGAGGGTGAAGAGCAAGAATAAACAGGACGGAGGAAAGGAGAGGGTCAGGGCGTCCAGTGTGTGAGAAAGAGTGAAGAGGTGTGTTTATTTAAACATGAGGGGAGAAAGGCTGCTCATTCAGGGTGGAAGACACGCATACACACACAGTCTAAGAGAGTGTGTGATGCTGAAACAGCGTTAGCCAGTGTATTCCAGGCAAAAGAAAACAGACCAAGAGGAAAAATCTCCTCAGCAGTAATAAACAGTAATAACAGCCTGTCCACTGCCATTAAGGCCCTACACCTGCTTTTACCTTTACAATACAACCTGCCTGGGGCGCTGTTACCATGGCGATGAGTTGATTGGCGACTGTTTTTTAACCGGTCAGGCTAACAAGCGTGTTCCAGCATCCTTACCCATAAAAACCCTACTGGTGTCATGGAAATGTAATACACACACAAGCACACAAACCCCCACACACACTGTCCAAGGCATGCCTAAGCCTCACCCCTCCCCTTCATTTCAGGGCTGATGGGGAGGATGAATGGCAGGCATGGACGTGTGGATCTGTGTGCACATGTGTGCGCACGTGTGTGTGGTCAAGTCCAACAAGGGAGACATTTCCCAGACGTTCCTACTGTAGGTCAGCAACTTTCCACTGCATTACTGAGCAATGTTGTCTTTAAATGACTACCAGTAAACACATACACACTCGCGCACACACACTGTTTACCTGCAGCCTGCACTCACTGTAATGCTATTAACAGTGCAGCTGTGCTGGGGAGCGCCATCTCCATAGGAACAGAGACAACACCACAAGGGCGGACGGGCCGGTGCTCGCCATCGCTGCAGGATACATGTGCTCGCTGGTAGTACACACGCACACACACACACACACACACACACACACACGTGTATGGTGCTGTGGGATATAACCATCACAGGGGGGCGCTGCTCCACATGGGTACATGCATTTTCACATAAATAGGTGGTATCAGAAGAAGGTTATACGTTTGAACATCTGAACACAAGGAGAAACTACGGTACTCAAAGCACCTACAGTTAAAAAGTTAAGTTGTGTGAAATTCTTTCTCTGCATTTAACCCATTCCCAAAGTGAAGCAGTTGGCTGCCAGCAACAGGAGGAGCAGTGTGTAGGCACAGTTCTTTGCTCAAGGGTGTCTCAGTGGTGCCACTACATGTCCTGGGATTCAAACTCAAAACCATTTGATTGCAGGGACAACTGCCACTAGACCACCACTTCGCCATATCTGCACATGTGAATCAAGAGTATGGATGTAATGTGCTTCTGGAAGGAACATCTAGTTCAGTGTTTTAATTAACGAATAGAGATGTTCAAGCATTAGCTGGTTAACCCTCTGAGGTCGAAGCTCCCACCAGAGGGAGTTTTTGACTTTTCCAAAACAAAAGCTCTGCAAGTTTTCGTTCTATAAGTAACACCACCAGAAACCGTGAAGACTCTAGTTTTCTCTGAATGCTCTTCTTACATTTGCGCAGCCAACACAAACTTCAAACTTCAAAAGTCTACTTTTTTTTACTTTGTTTGAAGACCTTTTTTTAAAAAAATATTTTACTTTACTCACATATTATTATAGCTGAGGCTTTCCAGAATATAAGGATATTCGTCACTTTGGCATAGATGTTTTTAGTTAGATGAAATACTTAAAAGAGTAAAGGGGTAGCAAATTGCCTGAAAGTGCCAGAAAGGCCTCGGACCTCAGAGGGTTCAGTTGTTTATTTTTCAGAAGAGTGGCATTGTTTAACGCTGTCTTAACAAGTTTTATGTGTAGAACTCAGCTCAGGAACTGTCAGTCTTGAAGCCTCAAGCTTCAAGGCAAATGGTTGATGGTATTCTTGTCTAATAAATAGACCCAGAGCTTAAGGAAGAAAATAGCTACACTTAAATCGCAACATTGGAGCACAGAATTGCAGGTTGTTTTTCTGAAAACCATCAATATACACTGATAAACAACTCCCCCATTAATTTTGTTTTTCATTATGAAGACACCACAGTCTTCTTGTTTTCTGTTGGCTCTCACTTGTAAGGTCCACAGTTTTACAGAGGTAAAGTTGAAGTTACTGGAAGAGAATAGTTGCTGGACAGGAAGATCACAATGTGATGCAGTGTTTTGAGTTACTTATTAGACTGAATTTTATTTAAACCTGGTTCTGTAAAGCTTGTCCAACCTCACAACAGTAGCTATAAGAGACCAGATCTGTGGGTGGAGCACAGACAGGGGACCAGATCTGTGGGTGGAGCACAGGCGAGGCAAATCTCTCTGCCTAAACTCATTTTTCAGTTCTCTTCTGGTAAATGAGGCCGTAAGGGTGAAGCACCCCCCCAGCCTTCTCTGGAGACCCCCGCCCTGCACTTTGAAGCCTATTTATAGTTTACCATCTTAACTCTGCTTTTCTGGCCAAATCAAACCGCTCCCACTCACAGGCCAGAAAAACACAGCAGTCTCTCATGCTTTCAGTGAATCAAAGGAAACCATTTCTTTTTCTCTCTCCCACTTTCCTCTCCCTTGTTTTTCCTTTCTCTCTTTTCCCCTTTCCTTTATCTCTGTGACTCTTGCTCTTCTGATTTCTGATTACTTTCACTCTCTTTTTCCTATACTTTCTCCCTTTCTCTCCCTTTGCCTCTCTTAATCTCTCTGTTTTTCCTCTCCCTCCATCAGTCAATGTCTCTCTCAACCTCTTAAAAGTTCACATGAAATGAGTAAAGTGGCATCTGATGTGGACTTTAATCTTTTTTTTTAGTTAACTCAGCTGAACATGGCACACACACACACACACACACACACACACACACAGCTGCTCTCTTTCAGGGTTGCCCCTTTTAATGAAAAACAGGCGAGTGTGTGTGAAATGTATGTACTTTGGCAGTGCTGTAAATTCTTATAGGAACCGCACTACTTGTGATGCCACAGTGACTCTGTGTGTGTGTGTGTGTGTGTGTGTGTGTGTGTGTGTGTGGCAGGTGCATTTTTCTCTCTTTCTCCTCCTTTTTACACCCTCACCACAGCCTTTCTGGAACAACATTAACTGCTTGTGCCTGTATGTATGTGTGTGTGTGTGTGTGTGTGTGTGTGTGTGTGCGTGCGTGTGTCCAGGACTCGGTCCAAGTGTGTGCTGACTGCAGGTGCAGGTGGTTTTCTGTATTTATGACACTGTGATGATACAGTATGGACAACTAACTCACTCTCTCTGTTGGTGTGTGTGGAAAAGTCATGAATCCGGCTGCAGCTGTGTGTGTGTGTGTATGTGTGTTTGTGTGAGACCTCTCTGCGTGACTCAGTCCATCACCAAGTCCCATCTTTTGCTCTGAAAAAAAAATGCGTGACTGAAAAGCACAGGAAACAAAGTGCAGGGTGGCCAAGGGCTGTGGAGGGGGGCAGTGGTGGTGGGGGGTTGGCTGCAGAACGGTAAAGAGCCAACCGGGCGGTCTGACAGCCAGAAAAAAAAACAAACAAAAAAACACGCAAGCCAGGTCAGAGGGGGTCACAGCAGACACGCAGTGGTCAGAGCAAAATTAGTGACTTTTATTATTGCAGTCCGGAGAGGAAATTCCTGCGGGCCCCGCTGGGGGTTCACGGGTGCGGGGCAAAAACAGACCCTGCGGCGACAGCACTGCTATTCTGGCATCAAAGCAAGCAGGACATGGAACAGAAAGACCACTTTTTGGTTTTCAATCCAACCATCTCAATTCAGGCTCTATAATAATAATTTCCTTTACACTGCACCAGTGGTGCTGGATCAAGACCATCATTTGACCTTCACAACCACAAAGTTAAGAATTAGCAAGCTAAAGTAAATACATTAGTAATATCTATACTCAGTCAACTTGCACTAATACATTAGTACTGTCTATGCAGTTGACTAGCACTAATTCAAATCATATGTACTCTAAAATGATGTAGTATGCGCTTTATTAGGTTGGAGTACTCTGAACCAGTATCTCTCAGCCTCATCGTTTTGACAGAATTCATGATTCATGGTTTTATTTCTTCATCAATATAAGGAAAGACATTTTACAACAATTAAAAATCTCTGAAATACAGCCAGGCTAATACCAGTGAGAGGGCATTTCTCAATACACCCCTTCACCACACCCCACCGCACCCGGTCACCCACCCACCCATCAGACCCTATAACTCCTCTCCCGTCACACACCCACACATCAGAAAATATAACTCCTCCCTGTCACACACACTCCCATTCAGACTCTATAACTCCTCCTTGTGTGTGTGTGTGTGCCACACCAGGATTGAGCCCTGCACCCAAATCGCGATTTCTCCGCAGTGCAAGCACTCAGACACATCAAACTCCACAGTTCAATTGATCTCCAGGAGACATTTCCAGCGAGCCCTCATTTGTACTTTTAGCCCGAGTAGAGGGGTTTCAGGGTTTGTTCCCTGCAAACCTGTCACCTCGCCGCAGTGTCCCAATACTTTTGTCCAGCGAACTTTCGAGTTGCATATCTCGGTGGGGAATTTAAAATAGAAGAGGCGATTACAGGTTTACCTTAGCATTTTCTTGAAGGGAAATTCATTAAACTGAGTTTAAAATGAAATGAAAGTCTTCTGGACCATATTTTGGGGCATATTTAGGGTTTATACTATAAAATAGGCATTTTACCAAAACACAACAACACGGTTTTTCACTATGCACGGGTGCTCTTGGAACGTAACCCCCAAGAAAAGCGGGGGCTTACTGTAAATGAACGCAGCCCAAGTTCCATGTGAAGACAAGATCCTTCAGCAAATAAACTTTGAAATCTAGAAGGCGAAAAGCAGCACATATTTCTGCTCACTCGGGACATCAGCAATGGCCTTTTGGTTTGGGGGTTTGTGTGAAGCTCCAGAAAAGCAGCCAAACAACATTGCTGATGTTTCAAAAGTGAATAAATAGAAGAGCGGTTTTGGAGAAATCTGCTGAGCGTTTTCAGTTTTAGTCCAGGTGACCTGATGCACTTCAGTTTGGCACCTGGTTCCTTCATTAATGCACCTGTTTCAACTCCTGAAAGCCCTGCTGATGAGCTGGAAAACTGAATCAAGAGTTTCAGAGAAGTGAAAACACAAAACTGAGCAGCATTTATACCCACTGCTACAGATCTATCAGTATCTTCTGTGGCTTGAATGTTGAGATTGTGACATAATTAGCTGTGAAATTAATTAGGCCATTGTCTTTCCATTTACAGCATTAAGTAGATGCTTTAAGCAACATCCATTCCCTAACTACAGGGGGCAGTCTCCCTGGAGCTACTTGGGGTTTTATGTCTAGGTATGGAGGTAGGATTCAAACCCAGGACATCTATCCTACCTACTAAGTCAATCCCACCCTCCTTAAATATCATGGAAAAAAATCTAGACTAATTATTTCAGATAAGAAAGGCTGTAAGTAAAAACTTGTAAGTAAAAAAAACTTGTTTAGATAAACACTGATAAAGTATAAAATACCAGTCTCAGCAAATCAGACAAAAAAAATGTGCATATTTGTGTGCACACACGTGTACACAGTTACATGCAAATTTTCAGCTTTCCAGTTTAAGATACATTTATTTTGTTACATTTATTGAATTTTATTTAGAGTAAAAAGTGAAAAAAACATAGACACAGGAAAAAAAATCAAATATCGCCACCAATTTTAATAGCCTTAAAAAAAGACTTCAAATAACGTAAACTAATATGCACAGATTTTATTTCTGTCAGATCTTCTTTTTAAACACATTTGGAGTCAGGAGTGGACAATTCACTGCATGATAAATGACCTGATCCTTCAGACCTCTTAGTGTTTACTGTGCTGGCTCGTCTGAGGATCTGAAACTAAACATAACGGACTCTTATGAAGCAGAGAGACGCCTGTAATTTTCACTTTCTGAAATGTCAATAAAACATGGAAGACAAGGTGAACTGCTGATGCTGAGAACAGAATGGCAAAGTCACATAAGCAAAATAAATCTCCACTTCACTAGCTAGGACCTCTGACTGGCATAGTGCGCTTGGTCAGGTTAATCAAACTGGAGGCTGTGTTTTCAGAGTATAGAACAACAACTGCATTAAAATTGCAGATATCTATCTAAGCTTATTCCACACAGATGTATGGTCAACTTTTTCTTTTTTACATAGAAGACAGAAAAGTGTGTCTCTTGGTAGTTTAGCTGCTAGAGGCTCTTCCTTTCTATCATTTTAGCAGCTTGCTGTATGTCGGCAGCCTTAAGAGGACTGTATTAATCGTATTAGTCTGTATTAGTAGGCGGGAGGCCCAGATCTGTGAGCCTTGTGTTTTAATGTTGTGATCCAGTGTGTCATGGAAGAGTGTTTCAATCATCGAATCATCTATAATTCGTGATCAATGTATTCTTGTCATCTTAGTCTCATTAAGGAGTGTTTCCTCAAACTGTAAGTCACTTTGGATAAAATCATTTGGCAAAATGAATGTAATGTAAACTGATGTAATTCACATCAACAGTATTTTCTTTATCAAATTTTGCATCTAATCTTTTCTGTGGATGTGACAAAGCAGCCTTGGTAGACCATTTCAACACAAACGGGGATCTATCGCAGGAGGGTGCTGCTGAAGACCCACCTTCCTCTTTTAGAACTCAGCTGCTGTGCTTGTTTTGAGAGTGCAAAAGGCTGTGAGAGCTAGAGACCACATCAAATGGAAAAACCTTTGCGGGTAAACTGTGATGCCTCACATGTCAGGAAAGGCTTTCACTTTGCAGGGTCTGAATTTACTTGGCTTCACAAATTGATTCCTTTTTTTTAGAAACGCAGTAACAAACTACAAAGGATTTCAAGAAAACAAATAATTAACTTGCTATAATTTAAAATCAGAGAATATGTGAATCCATGGCCTTTTGTTCAACTTGTATGAGTGGATAGTTTAAGAGTAAGATTATTTTGTGTTGTTTATGTTATTTCTAATGGTTAATAAAAGCCAATATTCGTTTTTAAGCTCAAAATTACTGGCTAAAACTACGTTAAAGCAGTTTTGATGGGCACCTTATTAAAATTGAATTAATTTAAAGAATAAATCATCAGGATCCAGTTGCTAAACCATAATGCATTGTGTTATTTCCATCCATTTTGCACCGTGGTCCATGAAGGAACAGTCTCATCTCACTATGTACGTGTACACAGCAGCTGATGACAATAAAGTAAACCAACTGTCTCAGCAAAGCAGTATATTTTATATTTGTCTTTGCATCCCTGTGTGTTTTTTTATTTGAAGCAATTTCCTCCAGGATCAGTAAAGGTTTCTGATTCTGATTGCTTTTAGTTGTTTAGCTTAGCTTTTAGCCAAGCTGAGTTGTTTTTAGTCTTGTTTGTAATTCTGCTTTTAAGCACTGGGCATTCGTTTTGCCCACGCGGACTTCCCTCTTCTTTCCGAAGTCTTTCACGTTTGTTTTTATTCATTTAAGCTCTCGCAGTGCCTGGCCTAATCTACCATAACATTTATAACAAAGCCTCCCCTCATCTCTCCAGCTGGAGCCCTGGTCTGGAGAAATGCCACGAAAAGTCCAGCTAAGCAAACGGTTTTCATACTGGAAGAAACGGTCATTCGTATTCAGCCCTGTTCATTATGTGCAATAACTTATATGCAATTGTTTTACCATACAATAGTCATACCATAATCTCTATTACACATAATAACAGATTTCTGACCACTATGTGTTACTAGTAATTCACTTAACTGTGAGTTATGTCTCTACAGTATTATTCTACAGCATTTGTGTATATAGCACAGTGAGTTTTTATTTAGATTGATGTAGACTGTATATTTTATATGTGTTTGTGCAGTAGTAACATAAGCAGTTTCCTCTGAGATCAATAAAGTTTTCTGATTCTGAATCTCTTCACATCACCTCTCAGCTGCAGACGGACATGTGGTCACCCCGTGCTAACCACCACTAATCACCTCCATTCAGCCACCCCGTCAACACCCCCAGACAGTACCAGTTACCCCACCAAACTCTACCAGCATCAGGAGCGCTGCATCCCACTTGTAGACACTGCTGCACCATCCTCTCGCCACCTGCACTGCAGCCTCAGGGCACCCAGTCATTTAGAGAGGTTTCATTGCGAAGATATACGTCACGGACTGCAAAGTTTAGAGATTCTCAATACTAGGGCTGGGCGATTAATCGAAAGTTAATCGAAATTTACATTCAGAACCTATAATCGATCAAATTTTTCCAGGTCAATTAATTCGATTACTTTCCATTAAAAAATATATATACTAGATAGTGTGTGTTTCCTTCAATTATTTTAAAATCAAGTAATGCACCCTTCATTCAAAAATCTGAGGGCAAATAAATAAATAAATAAATAAATAAATAAAAGAATCGTTCATTAATCAAGTTAAAATGTTCAATTAACCGACATTAATTGAACATTTTGAGGGGGCCCTTCTCAATACACCCCCTCACCCCACCCCACTCTGTCACACACCCACCCATCGGACTACATAACTCCTCCCCGTTACACACCCACCCATGAGCCTCTATAACTCCTCCCCATCTCACATCCACACATCAGAAATAGAGATTACTTTTATCTGTAAAAGACTGTAAGAAGTAGACATACAGGTCACTCTAGCCACTAAAACATTATGGTTGGCTGCTTATTTATACTTCAAGGAAACATGTGGGAACCTCATCCTCACACAGTTCATCACCGAATCAACAAGACCAACCCTAAAAGACCCCACAAAATCTATTTACAGTGGCTTCAACACTGGTGTCAGTGATCACTGTCCTATCAGAGGCATTAGAAACGGATGTTTGTGGGAAACACACATGCCTGTGTATTCACTGTTACGGTTTGATTACAGTCATGCAGCTTATTTAATTGCATATTAACTTCAGTATTAGTTCAGTTTCTACTTATTACTAATTACAGGGGAAACTGCTGATAAACACAAATATTTGCAAAAGCTGCATTACTGTAATCCAGCTGTAACTGTGAATACTAATTACATTGTTTATATTAAAAAACGTTAATTTGGTGCATTTTTTCAGTAACTTTGCAGTGTAAACACTTGGTTGCATTATACATAAATACTGAAATATGTTTCCCAGAAGAAATAAAGACAGACTGTATAATACTGTGTTACAGCTTTACAGTGGATCAGGCAGAGGGTCACTAGGTTCTCTCACCTGCTGAGAGTCATGGCAGACGTCGGGCTGGGCGAGTGTGTTTCCCAGCTGCAGCAGGTGTGGACTCAGATCTTCTCTGGAGCTGCCCTTCAGCACGGCCGCCAGGAGCATGAGCGGAGCCCACCGAGAGGAAGAGGAGGATGAGGAAGAGTTCTCCACATCAGCCAGAAGAAGACGGAGGTACACCTCAGGACTCACAAACACACCCAGCAACTCCGCTGACTCTAAACACTTAGGGCGAGAGAGAGAGAGAGAGAGAGAGAGATATCACCATTAATATTCAGACAGAGAGAGAAGAACAGAGAGATGAAGACAGAAAAAAAAATAGAGAAAATAGAGAGGAAACAAGAGAAAGAGAAAAAGAGACAGAGAGGAAAAGACTGATGGAGAGAGAAAGAGATGGACAGAGAAAAATACAGATCGAGAGACAAAGAAATAAAGAGAGGGAGAGTGAGAGAGAGAGAGAGAGAGAGAGAGAGAGAGAGCCTTAACAACACCTTTATTAGCACATCAGAAACACAACTCAATTCCATCAATTATAAACAACCAAGAAGTATGCTTGTTAGTTTAGCCCTATAAAAACAACCTTTTAAACTAATAAAACATTGTCTTGCCACCAAACCTCTGAAACGTAACTAAAGAAAACATGCTCCGAGATGTGCTGCCACCAAGGCATGAGTTCAGGATCCATCGATTCCCCCTTACGAAGCATTTGCTCATTTCTACTACAACCAACACAAAATTCAGCAAACATTTTGGGTCAAATGTGAGGAGTTAAAGATCTATTAGTAAAGATCTCCACATACACCTCTCATCATTACAGGACTTCAGAAAACCACACTATGAAGACAAAGAGAGACAGAGAGAAAACAAAAGATACAAAGTAAGAGAGGAAGACAGAAACAGATTAAAAGACAAGGATAGAAGAGAGGGAATGGGAAAGAGAGAGAGGGGGAAAGGATAAGAGAAAGAGAACAAAAGAAAACTAAAGATAAAAGATTAAAGATAGTGAGAGAGAGAGAGAGAGAGAGAGAGAGAGATAGTGAGAGAGAGAGATAGTGAGAGAGACAGTGAAAGAGACAGTAAAAGAGAGACAGAGAGAGACAGAGAGACAGAGAGACAGAGAGAGACAGTGAAAGAGAGAGAGAGAGACAGAGAGAGACAGTGAAAGAGACAGTGAAAGAGAGAGAGAGACAGACAGAGAGAGACAGAGAGAGAGACAGACAGAGAGAGAGACAGAGAGAGACAGACAGTGAGAAAGACAGTGAAAGAGAGAGAGAGACAGACAGACAGAGAAACAGACAGAGAGAGAGACAGAGAGACAGAGAGAGACAGACAGTGAGAAAGACAGTGAAAGAGAGAGAGAGACAGACAGACAGAGAAACAGACAGA
>JBBPDB010122128.1:0-17712 GCA_037974465.1 Brachypetersius altus
CCTAAACTGCATTTCGTTGCCTTGTACTTGTACATGTGTAATGACAATAAAGTTGAATCTAATCTAATCTAATCTAAGGGAAGGTTAGCACCTCATTATAATTTCTGCAAATCCTTCAAGAGCTTTTCCAGTCATGTAAGTTGTCCCTTCCGCTCCTTTACCTCTCCTTTACCAGCACCCACTTCCGGTGATCAACTCTTTCTCCTGCACTCCAGCTGTCTCTATTTCTGTCTTTTATGACTTTATTTGCTCAAATAGGTCAACATGCGAACAGAGCTGTTATTGCCACATCGCCCTGGTTAACGTGTAACGTGGTGACAGAGGAAAATGTTAGAGTCACTAGGATAAAAGGCTGGGAAATTGTTCCGAAGCCCTGCTCAGAGAGGAGAGGAGGGAAGGCTGGGAAGGGTCTGTTTTCTATCCAATGCTTTTAAGACTTGGTGGTGGGTAAACGACTTCAAATACGTTTAAAAGTCTTATAAAACCAAATGTTTAATAAGACCTAATCTAAACATCCCACTTTATTTAGCCTTTTAATTAATATTATGCCTATGGATATGACTAGGTTAGGTAAAAAAGAAGTGTTCTAAGGTCGTGACAGTACTGTACAGTTCTGAGTTATTTGTTTTTGCCAGACCCCTGAGTGGGCCAAACAAGAAAAGCCCTAAACTGATTCCCCATTGTTAAAACACACACACGCGAGAGTTTCAAGCGGCATCCTGCCGTGCAGGAGGCGCCACTTTGAGGCCCAGCAATATCAACACTAACATTTGTTTGCTGTGGCTCCAACAACTGCAAAGGACAAAGTAGAATAATATTTCAATAAAGTACTTGCCGCCATGAAGGGAGACCACTAGCCACAATCCCTTGATCCCTCTTACTCTGTTATTAAATGTATTATTCCCCAAAAGCTACTTTGTAACTACTATCAAACTAAAAGTATGCAAACATGAGTAAACAACTGATGTGCTTGGGCCAAATAAGGGCCCTCAGAGTTGATGTGTTATAGCTGTATCTGTCTGGTTATACACATGGATCATATGTGAGAATCTGTTATAAACATTAATACTAGGTGGGTATTTAAAACTGGATAGTCGTGATGTTCAAAGGTATTTCAAAGACATGTTTATACATAGAAAGGTTTAATTTTAAGTCGGCCCCTCTTTTATTTCCTCATGTTTGTGTGTTGTGTTTTATGTTGTACCTATGGTCCAGGAGGACGATATTTTGTCTCACTTTATATAAACTCACTGTTTATATACTATATGTATATGGGTGGGATGACAATAAACCTCTACTTGACTTGACTAGTTCCTAAAACTAAAGTAGCTTCTCCTAGACTTTGCTTTTCTTCTGTGCGTGTTTATTTTTCTGACATATGGCATGAATATATAACTCGTTCTGAAACTGACAGCGAGAATAAGATCAAGAGAAGGAAAATGGACGTGTGGAACACATGGGGAAAGAAGAAACTAGAGCCTGTCAAAGGAGTGTGCTGGAGCTTTGCGGGTCGCGTGCCGCCACACCCTGTCTGAAATCTCCTTTGATCTGACACCAGTCCCAGTTGCTCCGGCTGCTGCAGCCTTGTCTTAGCACAATTAGCCCCCTACATCCAGTCCTCCCGACCCTCACGGAGCCCTGAAGGGGCCACCCGCTGCCAGGGCACAGCTGAGCTGAATCTGGCATCCCCAAAAGCCTCCCACTCCCATATCTTACACTTCATCCTCCCTAAAAGGAGTCCTTCAGTGCCCAGGGAAGCGTTACAATTCCCCTCACCCCCCACTACACACACACACACACTCACACACAGGCGTGCGGATGGTCTGTCAAGTACTTTAAGGATTAAACAAGCCGCATGCAGATTCACGTTTTCATCAAGGATTGAAATACCAAGGCATTTGGCTTGATCCTTCAGTCTCTCTCTTCCTCGGGGTGTATGTGTATGTGTGTCTGTGTCCATCATCCGCTCTCTCAGCATGAACTCCTTATCTTGTAATGAGGAAGTGGCAGGGGTGATAGTGGGGGGTGGAGTGTCTCCAAAGAAGGACAACATTAGAGGACTTTCACAGGATAAACATACATCAAACCATCCTTCAGTCTGTCTGAAGCATTTTTTTTCTAAATGGCACAAAAAATAAGTTCTTGGGCTTTAAAGACACAGAGGAATTGAAACAAATCGCTTGAATAGTGCGTAGAACACAAACTGCAAAATGAGAGGTTTAATGTGTAAAATGGTGGGTTTACAAGAACATGGTTGGGAAGCGAGCAGGACATTCTGGAAGCCTCTTGGAGCAGTTTAGAAGGGTGTGAGCTGGACAAAAACGCAGATATCATTGAGCTGTGAGCTGCAGCATGACGCTAGAGCCCTGAGGACCGCCAGCATTGATCCGCCCTCCCCTCCGCCACCCAGTCCCAACCCTGGCCTTGGCTACTGATCAATGAGACACAGCTCAGCTCCTATCACAATGTCTGCTCAAAACTGGGTCTTCCACAGCCCCCATGCACTGATATGTGCATGTGTTTCTTTCTTCGGTTTTCCAATCGATTGCTCGTTTGGAAAAAGTTGAGAAGAGCCCAGCCTTGAACGAGGCTCCTCTAATTTATACTTTCACTGAGAAAGTTTTTTTTTTTTAAATCCTGTCTAATACCGTAGCACTTATAATATGTGACCAGAATATATTTCCACCTAAGATCAGAGAATATCCACACTGGGCACACAACCACATATTATAAAATGATATCTGGTCAGTTTTTCAGAAGATTAATCAGTTCAATTCAGTCTAGTAACTATGATCTTATGGGCCCTAAGGGGAAGCCCCTTGCCCCTTTCATAGGAAAATTACCTTCAATGCTTTAAAAATGACAGTAAGTAAGTTTAAACTTAACCTAAATGTTAAGCAAAACCTGAACCAAATTTAACCCAATTCAAAGTAACAGCTGTTTACATGCTGGAAACGTCTGAGTAACTGCGTGAATGATGAGGGAAGTACATCTGAATGCTTTTGTTTGCCTGATCATTATGATGGTTCATGATAAAAATCTGTCATGACTAACTCACACCTCAGACCACTATCATCCATACATATGTAAATATCGATTTGTATGTATATGTATTTAAATGTCTTTTGTATAATAATAATAATAATAATAATAATAATAATAATAATAATAATAATAATAAAAATAACATTTTATTTGAGGGTGCCTTTCTAAAACCATGTAAATTGTATGTACATTTGTTTATATGTTTTTTCTGTAAAGTGACGTTGTGGTGAAATGCGTATATAAATAAAATGTATTATTATTATTATTATTATTATTATTATTATTATTATTATTATAGTATAATATAAGGATTATATAAATATAATCCTCTGAGTAAGATGCCAAAATCATAAAGGATCTTTTGATACATATCTGACCAAGTGGCTTGGTTTTAGTCCTGGCAGGTGGGGTTAAGATGGTTAAAGCGGCAAGAGTTTGCAGGGACACAGCTGCACCTCTCTTCTCCTCTCCTCCCTTGATCATTTCACTTCACTTCCCTCACTCCTGGTGATGCTCCCCTGGCATATGGCTCAGCGCCCCTGATTGCAGCACAGCCCCAGAGGAGCAGTCGGGTCCCACTGCAAACCTCTCACTCACCATGCCAACCCCCTGCCCCCCGCCCCAGCTCTACAATCCTCACAGTCACTTCTTCCATACACTTCTGCATTATTTATTACTGTATTATATGTTCTCACACCCTTCCTCTCACTCTTTCTATCCAGCACTCTTTCAACCTTTCTACCTTTCTCTCTTTGTCTCTTTTATGCCACTTTCTTCCTGGCTTCCTGGTTATCTTTCCTTTCATCACCACTGCCTCCAGCACCACAGGAGAACTGCTTATTTTTGTCTGTGAATATGTGAATATAGGAAACGCTGTAAGAAGGCAATAACACATTTTATCTGGGGTATGAATCTGCTAAAGTGAAAGAAAAATAAACAAGAACTTTCGTTGTTTTCCTCTTTAGTTTCTGGCCTGTTGATTCACACATAATGATGTTATAATTCACCATCCTTTTAGAACCTGTGTATGTCTGAACAATTTTGCACACATTCTCTAAATACTGAAGCAATCTGTGGACCACTAATGGCTAATTAGACAATAATGGTAGAAATGGCAGACCATCATATAGTGCTTTGCTACTCATTATTTAAAAAATCACTCTGATTATAATGTGCACTTAATTTGCCAATTATTTCATTTACTGCATGTGTCTTCCACTAACTGGCTTTAAAAGGTCAACAATAAACTGCTGCAGATTTCCAGCTGACTCAAAAACTTGTGGTGAGTTTTGAATTCACTGAAATCATGCTTTCCTATCTAAATGTACTCTACATGGCCAGTAGTATTACCTCTTGTATTCTACTGCTTAAAAAAAAACCTTTTCCTTTGTTGACTTCTCTATGGCTTATGATGTTCTGGTATTGTTTGGCAGGTGTTGGTTAGGTGTTATTTGACAGACGTTGTATAGGTGCACCGAATGCAGTATCTCAGTTGAATAGTTGACATGGATTTAAGCTGTTTACAGGTTTAAGAAACAGTTGGAGACTACTTGAGCACTGATGTACATCACTCTGGATAAGAGCATCATCCAAATGCCGTAAATGTAAATGGAAGCATATGGACAACAGTCCTAATTATTGAGCTACCCCTATTGTTAACAGGTATATAAGATCAACAAAGCAGTCTTCTCAGGCAAATTGTGCTAATTGGTCGTTCTGAAACGACAGACTAAAATAGCACAGTCATCAGAAGCCATCTTTCCTACAAGTCGGTATGTACAATTTCCATCTTGTTAGCTCTACAACAGCCAACTGTAGATGTTATATGCATCTAGAGATAACAACAGTTTAGCTACAAAGCTGTGGACCAGCCAGATTCAGAGAACAGAGCCTCTGACAGATGAAGACTGAAGTGAATATCCCCTGCTGCATCACTCACTACAGAATTTCAAATGGCTTTTCAAAGTGTGCGTAAGGAGCTTCATGAAATGCATAGCATAGCCAAACAACTGTACACAAGGCTAAGATCACTATGGGCAATCCAAAATCAGCTGGAATACTATAAAGCACTTAGTGTAGAGTAGTGTAGTAGAGGATCTCGCTTCACTGTCTAGCAGTCTGGTGGATGAATATGAGTGTGACAGAGGTCAGGAGAGAACATCCTAAAGAAATGCATCCAGTCAACAGTAAAGTATGGTGGAGGAAGGATAAGGAGCTGCGGCTGTTCTCAGGGTTTGGGCTCAGCCCTTTAGTTTGAATGAAGGTTTGGCTGTAACAAATACATTTTATACAATTATATGCAACACTATGGGGAAAGCTCTTTCCTCTTCCAGCATTACTGTGCCCCTGTGCACAGAACAAGGCATTACACAACGTGTTTGGTCTAGAGGAACTCAGTGGATTGCATCTGAACGTCTTTGGTATGAAAACCTTTGGGATTAACTGGAACATCAAACATTCCCCAGGCCTTCTTGTCCAACATCAGCGCCTGTCCTCTCAATGCTCCTTTGACTTAATGGGCAAAATTCCCACAGACATACTCCAGAATCTTGTGCAAAGCTTTCCCAGAAGAGTGGAGGCTATTATAACTGTAAAGAGGACTCTACATTAATGCCCATGGTTTTGGGATGTCTAATACAGACCATATAGTGTACCTATATGATACAGACCATATAGCGTATCTATATATTCACAGAGTGGAACCTTCAGGGCCTTTTAGACCTTCAGAAAAGGCCTAATGATTTTTTGGAACTTTTTTGGTTTCATTTTTATTCAAAATAATTATGATTGTGTTAACAGCAAGTTATCCAATAATACTGCCAGAAACAAAGAGGCTAACATTTTGAAATGAACACAATTATCCAGTAAGTTTATTTCCCATAGGTATCAAGGTAGGTCTTGCTATGTGAGCTCTTCCATTGGTTAAGCCTTCAGACATTAGTTTGAAGTCCTACTGTGCCAGAGTACCAACCAGCATAATTAGGAAATAACAGAGGATTAAGCCATAACTTGATTTTAATTGGATGGGACCAATTCTTTAAGTGCCATGCCTAGAGGTGTCACAACAAATATAGTTTCAGCTGAAATTGAGGATCTACACTTTCAACTAAATGTATATTTTTGTTTTAATGAGCTATGAGTGAGAACTGATTAACAAAAAATTACAATATGCTTTTGTTCTGATTCATTGTTCTATGGATTAAACATACTTAAGTTTTTGGTGGCTGTAAATCTACAATCTGTGTGTTAGTATGCATGTGCGTGTGTGTGTGTGTGTGTGTGTGTGTGTGTGTGTGTATGTGTGTGTGTGTGTGTGTTGTCCTTACCTTCCCCAAGGTCTTGGAAGAGTCCCAGCTCCTCTTGTCCATGGAGGGGGGTATCTGGTAAATTTCTTGTTTCTGGTTCAGAGAAGGAGGCACCTGGTACACGTCTTGCCCAGGAATTGGCCCTCCAGCAGCAGGGGGTACCTGGTAGACTTCCTGTCCTGGAGCACCCATAGAGGGGGGCACTTGGTATATCTCTTGCCCGGCCAAGTGGTACTTGCCGTGACCTTGTTTCTGTGTGAGGGCAGGGGCTTTGGGCTGGGTCTGAGGGGTCTGAGGGCCAGTCGGCACTTGATAGAGGCTGGCGTTGTTGGGTTTGCCATGGCTGGGAGGCAACATGTAGACAGTGTCTGGGTTGCCGGGGGTAGGGGGGCTGGTGCAGGTGTATGCGGGGTGCATGGCTGTGTACTGGGTGGCAGGTGAGGGTTTGGTATAGGCGCTGGTGGGCAGGCTAGTCTGGGGGGAAGGGGATTGCTGCTGCTGTTTGTCGTACATGCCCACCAGGATCTTGAGACGATTTCCTGGCACAATACCCTGACGACCATGCAACGAGCAGAGCCACCAGCCATCCAGACCCTGTGTGTCCCGTTCCAGAACTGTCATGATGTCGCCCTTTCTGAAGGACAGCTCGTCTGGAGACTCAGCCACATTGTCATACAGGGCCTTGGCCAACACATTCTGAAAGAGAGAGACAAGAGAGAAAGACAATGTTATCTGATGGTTGACACGTGGGATCAGTAAGCATGCGCTTTGCAAAAAAGGTAACCAGTTATAAACATAAAAGTAAGAGTAAAGCTTAACCAATCTGTGTGTTTAAATTTTGTTTCTTTTCTTTAATTGCTGATGCTTCTAATTATTAATGACCCAATTCCAATATCTTGCATTTTTTCTTCAAAGCAACAGAAAAGGCAGGCGTGTATTTGTTTAAACCCGAAGTGCAACATTTACAGCAAATGATCTGGTAGTTCCCGCCTTACACAAGGACTCCATCTGTCCCTGTGCTAAAAGGGCCACCCACAAGTGCTGCCAGCCTTTAGCACTAAACAAATATTTATTCTTAGGCCCCCTTTAGTAGCCCCTCCACTATTCTCAGGCAATAGTGAATGGCAGAGCCTGGCACGTGCCGAGCCCATCTCAATGCAGCCACTTAATAAAGCCCCAGATAGCCAATGGCACTCTGTCACAGTCTTCATGGCCAAATGAACCGAGTAGGGTTGGCTAATTGTAAAGAGGATTGCTAGCAAATTAATCACCTGGTCCTCTATTGCTTGGTTCAGAGTATAGACTTACTGTTATAGAAACACAAAAGCGAAGCGGAGTTTTTCTCTCTCTCAGCAGTCAGGCTCTGTGAAGGGTAGTAGGAGGGTTTGCCTCATTTGTGACATCCTGAGAATATGTGAGCAGACCCTACTCAGCCAAAGCCAGGCTGTTGAGGGTGCTGGCAGCTAAGGGTGGGAGTGATACTGTTTTGACAAAACTGTTGAATCTGTACCATATTTACTATGCTGTGCATACTGTGATGAGGTCAAATAATGGGCGAAAAACAACCCTACACCAAAACAAATTAAACATGGATACGATATTTCACGGTAATTACTGTCAAATATGAAAAGCTGGCATTTGGGTGAATCCTATCAGAGTGAAAGGAGGAAGATGGAGTTATGCAGCAGCTGCTTAAAATCATTGGAGCACAATCTACCACAAGCAAATCTATCTCTCTCTCCTTTTCATCCCATTCACTTTGTTCTTACATACAGCCATAGCCCTGGCTTCACACACAGACCAACCACAACATTCAAATCACTGACAGGTGAATTGAAAGACATTTATTATCTCATCACAATGGCACCTGTCAAGGGATGAGATGTTATTTAGCAAGTGAACTGTCAGTTCTTGAAGTTAATGTGCTGGAAACAGGAAAAATGGGCAGGCGTCTGAGCGACTTTGACAAGGGCCAAAACCAAGCAAATGCTGATTCTGATTGAAAGATATCAGAACACAAAATCTGTCCTCCAGATCTCAGTCCAATCAAGTATCTGTGGAATGTGCTGAACAAAATAGTCCGAACCACGGAGGCCAGAGCTCACAACTTACAGGACTGAAAGAATCTGCTGCGAATATCTTGGTGCCAGAAACACATCCTAGGAGGTCTCGTCTCGACGGGTTAGTGTTATTTTAGAGGCAAGAGGGAGGTCTACACAATGTATGTATGTATGTATGTAAGTATGTATGTATATACATGTATTCTCTGTGCCACCACAGTGCTTGGCAGTATGTGAGTCATTAGCCAGTGAATGTGATCTCCATAACTAAGTGAGAGACTCCTCACAATGTGCGCGTGTGTGCGTGTGTGTGTATGTGTGCGTGTGTAAAGACCTGTGCTGAGACTGGCAGGGCCATGATGAATGCTAGGTCTGTGTACTGGAGGAGTGAGCAGAGACGCACTAAGGCTGTGTCTCGCTGATGAATGCCCTGCTTGTGCTGCTGATCTTGGGGACAGTCGCTGTAGTATCTTCTTTAGGCTGTGCCTGGAGACCCACACAATAAACCAGAGTGGCTTACTGCCGGCTAGCAGCTGGCTGAGATGTCACCCTACATGCCTGTTGCGCACACACACACACACACACATACACACACACAAATGCCAAAATAATGAGAAGCTCTCAAGACTAGCTGAAAGAACTCATTGACTAGGTTTTCTCCATGGAGACAGCTTAAGCCTCTCTGAGAGCTTTTGCATAGGAATTTCAGGTGCTGTTATAGTGCCAGTTTGGACTGCATGACCCATTACTGAGGGAAAAAAACACACAAAAATAGTGCACTGCTGAGACTACAGCAAAAAAAAAAAAAGCTACTGATGTGCTTCAGAGAAATGTCTACTGAAACCCTGCAGCTCCAGCATACTTAAAGTGGAATTATTTCGACCACTTGGGCAGCTTCTTCAATCTTGTTGTCTCGTTCTGTCTTCATTGTCTTCTCCGCATCCACCCATCTCGATATACGGACATATTTTTGGGAGAGATTCGTCCTGCCAGGAAGGGGGACCTTCTAGAGACTGCATGACATCACAAGGGGTTGAACTTTGCCTTCATTATAAAAGTATGCCAAGCCTTTTCTTTCTTTCTCTCACACTCCTCCACAATTCCCTGACTGTGTCTCTTGCACGCTCTCCCTCCCTCCCTTTGCGAACAGGAAGTGCTTGAGGAATGATTCACGTGCGTTTCTGATCGAGGGTGAGTCAATGACAAAGTGACTCTGAGTGTAATCTCACTTGTTCAGAACAGACGGCATATGCAACAACACGAGTACACACTGAGTCACTGATTGCCTAGAAAGACAATGTTAGGCTAAAAACACACGATGCATAAAACATTTAATATAGGGCACCTTCTGACACTGTGTGACATAATGTCATATGCACACATTCGAACTTTTCTGGTCAAATTATATGTTTTGTTTTTTCAGCAGTAGTGATGTATTATGATGTGGATTTCTTCTCTGCAGAATATATGTACTTACAGTCACTAGAAAATTCACCAAACAGGTAATTTACTTTCGCATAGGACTGTACTGCTATCTATATAAATAAACATGGCGGCTTCACACTCAACTCATTTACAGTTCTTTAATGTTTTCCGCAACCAAAAAAGGGTTCTTTTGCGAAGGCTGTACATCACAGAGCTACAAGTGATAGCACCCCTCAGCCTAGGGCTGGGCGATTAATCGAAAAGTAATCAAAATCGACATTCAGAACCTATAATCGACCAAATTTTTCCAGGTCGATTATTTCGATTACTTTCCCTTTAAAAACAGTACTGCGTGTGAAGTCACGTGACCCCGCTCCGATGTGTTACGTTAATCCGCCGACATGTCGTGCATGGAGAGCTTAAACACTGAGACAACTGAGCAACTTGTCAGTGAACTATGAGGGCAAAAAATAAATAAAATAATCATTCATTAATCGTTAAAATGTTCAATTAATCGAGATTTTGATTTTAAGCCAAATCGCCCAGCCCTACCTTTGTGTTATCTTTATTGCATCTGTGGTGAGCTATTCCTCCCTGGCTCTAGCTGTCTGTTTTCTTCTCTGTCACTGGAGAAGAAAATAGAACAGTTCTTCATTGTGTCTTGATGATCAAAGTCGTTGCCCTAATATGGCACTCCTTTTTCGTCAGGTTTGGGCAACCTAAATTCTCGCCATATGACATCATTCAGTTAGTCTCGCTCAGCCATAGTCACATGTTGGTTTTGTTCCAAAAACAAAAAAAAAGATAATCTTATGATAAGACCACCCCCACCCCCTACATCAGGTCATATATGGAAATCGCATGCAAAGAACATGAGGGAAGAGCGCATGTGCGGTCAGGCACTCAGAGATTATATAACTTGCATTGCTTTTGATATGAATTGCTTGATATAATTTATTTAAAATATAAATTGGACTACATAATATGGACCAAACGATTAAAAAATGCCATTTTTTGAATAAAGTCACTTTTGTGTACAAGATCACTTGATTCATCATAACAGCCACACAATATTCATCAATAATTTCTGATCTGTTTGTTGTATTGTGAGAAGATTAGCGACGATTTATATTGCAATAACAAACATTTACAATTACTGGCACAAGTGTAAACCATCTACTTTGTGATCAGTGTGTTTTAACGTAACTGGGTACATCGCGATTGCAGTGTGTTCATGCAGTGAGATGGGAATGTGGCATTATGGTCTGTAGTGAGTAGCTAAAATGTCGCTGAGCATACAGAGAGGTTCTGTACTGGGTGGAGTTTACTTCTTTAAATAGTGACCGAACTGCTTAGAAATGCTGAACATCCACTGTATTAACATTTGAAAAATGATCAGATTTCTTTGCTCTCGGTGGTCTGTGCTCTGTGGGGCTGGTCCAGCTCGTAATTCCGTCTGCCCAGTGCTCAGCCGGCGGACGTGTGGTCTGGAATGGTCCTGCCTGCTGGAGGACTTGCACATGAATGGAATTCCCCAGGAAAGAAAGTGTGTGTGTGTGTGTGTGTGTGTGTGTGTGTGTGTGTGTGTGTGTGTGTGTGTGTGTGTGTGTGTGTGGTGAATTAGCTGTTTACATGCTACAGAAAAATACTTAACATAGACAAACACACGGAGAGAGGAAGTCTCCAACCAGCTGATGTTAAATGGACCTTCTTGGTGAAAAGAAGAGGCTCTTTTTAAGACCCCTCTTGGTATTGAGTATTTTAAAATCTTTAAAATGCTATAAATGGCTTTCTGTTGTTGCAAAAAAGTCAATTCTTACTTTGGCATTTCTTAAAACAACTAAGTACTCCATTAATCATCAAAATATTTTATAGATAGTCAGGATGCAATTGGCAATTCATAATTCTTATTTCGGCCAATTTGTGTTGCACTTTCTGTGAGGCAGGTGAGAGCCTTGGCACCTATATTTGAATGTGTGTATTAAGAGCAAATAAATGTCTTTCATGTTGACTTTAGCCAGTCGAAAGAACTGAAGATGAACCAGTGCGTCATGTGTTCCTTCATCAAACACAGTGTCTGTAATGAAGCAGGAATCATCCATGAATATTCATGACTGTTACAAATGGATTCCTTTTCATCTACTTTTTCTTGCACCTTTCTTTGTCATGAAGCTAAAAAGAAGCAAAAAAAAAAAAGAAACTAAGGTGGGCAAACTGGCACCCAAATTCTTCACCATAAAGTCTGGCAGTGAAGAGTTGTGTTGTCTGGTTGTTTTAATATGGCAGGATTCTTATGTACACATGCTTTGTGTTTGCATGTTGGGGGGTGGGGGAGAAAGATGCTGTATAACAGAACCAGAACTTGCCATGAGATCTGCAGATGCCTCTGGAATGAAGTTGAAACTTGGCTGTTCTAAATGTGCAGGAAATCTACAGAACAGGTCCATTAGTCTCCTCTAATACAGAGCATCACTGCCCTCTGTTGACATGTTCCAGGCATTGCAGTCCCTTCTGACGTTTTAAGGAGAGCAACTTAAACTCTTATCTACTAATTGTGTTTTCCAGGACTACCTGGCTTATATCATCGATTCCAGAGACCTACCCATTAAGCCTGAGCAGGTTTGCTCCTTGTTTGGGAACATTGAAATCATCTATGAATTTAACAGGTAAGAATCAGTTTTATTTTCCATATAAGAGAAGTAATTCCAAACTTTCTGTAATCCATGTCAAGAAAAACAGTCCATAGTGCTTCAGTAAACCTGATCATTCCTCAGTGATCTTTACAGCAGTATCTAAGAAAGGTGTATCAACCTGTAACAGTTTGAAATATAAATTAAGATAATTTTTTTAGACTGTTTATTATATTGTATTGTTCATTTATACGTTGTGTATATGTGTGTGTGTGTGTTAGGGCTGGGCGATTAATCGAAAAGTAATCAAAATCGATCAAATTTGTCCAGAACCTATAATCGATCAAATTTGTCCAGAACCTATAATCGATCAAATTTTTCCAGGTCGATTATTTCGATTACTTTCCCTTTAAAAACACTACCGCGTGTGGAGTCATGTTATGTTCTGTTATGTTATGTTATGTCGAGCATGGAGAGCTTAAACACTGAGACAACTGAGCAACTTGTCCGTGAACTATGAGGGCAAGAAAATAAAAACGAAATAAAATAATCGTTCATTAATCGTAATCCAGTTACAATGTTCAATTAATCGATGCCCTTGTGTGTGTATATTCATGCATATATTTTACATATAATACTCTATTTCCTATAAATACATGTATTCATATATTCAAAGTAATACTTCTGTATTTGTTAACATTTATCTTTATATTTATAAATATAAATCCATATTACGTATTCATATTGTACATTATTGATTATTATGTTGCTCAGTATATTGTTCATTGTATCTTTACGTATTGTTTTCTACTGTTGTGCTTGAGAGACACCACCGTGTTCGCTCACAGTGACCATGATGGAAGAACTTTCATAGCTGTCTTGCTTCAAAGAGTGTGTGTGTGTGTGTGTGTGTGAGAAAGAGAGTGTGTGAGATGGTGGGAGGGGGAAATGCAAACTGGAGTGTGGTTGTTAATTTGTTTTGGCGAACTGGCTGTTGACAAGAGGCATCAGGCTCTATTCTGACACAAGCAGCCAAGGTGGTCTTTTACAGCCCCCGTGTTTAAACAGTTGCTCTTCATCGGCGCTTTAGCTCGTGTCAAAGCTGACAGAAAGCCACATGGCAGGGTACAGGCGGTGCTGTGTGGATGTTCTTTTCTTTAATTGTCAGAATCATGTAATATATGGCATTTTAGTCATAAATCATTTGAGGGTTTTTTTTTTGTTAGATTAATTTATTTATTTTGGTTTGTAGTACATACAGGGAACTCAAATATCTATAGTTTTCTTTACGTAATGGTAAACCAAAACAAAAAAAACCGGAGAGAATAATTTTGCTCAGGTTCCAATCCATGTTTTATTTTTGCCAGGCAATTATAGTTAGTAAACAGGCTTTTATTGTACATATAAATGTGCGTGTGTGTGTATATGTGTGTGTTGCTTATAGTGCTGCTTGCAAGTATGTGCACCCCTCGAGCAGTTTAGATGTTTCTGTTGTTTTACCATGATTTTCTTATTTTATCATCACCAGTTTTTATGTATGAAATGTCAGATATATGTTTATCAATTGCATGTACTTGTTTAGTGGGACTTGTGTAAGTAGCCCAAAAACTACATGAAACATGGACTTAGTGTATGTGCAAAAGTAAGTGAACCCCCAGCTGCACTGGTTAAGTCAAGCAGGTAACAGACTCAGGTGAAACACATTTGGGTGCTTAATTAATCATTTAAGCCGACCAATGAAATGAGACATCCTTGGGAAAGGGTTCTGCCTGCACTAATTAAAAGAGAGAGGAAACCAACCAAACCACTGTGGTCCCATACAAATCAACAATGCCAAGAGCAAAGGAGATATCCGAGGACATGAAGAAGAGGGTAGTGACAGCCCATCAGTCTGGGAAGGGCTATAAGACCATCTCCAAAAGATTCCAGCTCCATCCATCCACTGTACGACAGATAATTTACAAATGGAGGGCCTTCAACATGACAGCAACTTTGCCTAGAAGTGGACGCCCATCAAAATTATCACCCAGAAGCACCAGAAAAATAATAAATCAGGTAAAGGCCAACCCACACATCACCTCTAGAGAGTTGCAGACCTCTCTGGCAGCATCTGGGACAAATGTGCATGCGTCTACAATCAGACGAAAATTGAATAGCCATGACATTCATGGGAGGGTTGCTAGAAGGAAGCCTCTGCTCTCAGAAAAGAACAAAGCTGCCCGTTTCAACTTTGCCAGAGAGCACTTGGACAAACCAGAGGCCTTCTGGAAGTCCATTCTCTGGACAGACGAGTCCAAAATAGAATTATTTGGTCACAAACAAAACCAAAATGTTTGGAGAAAAGCCAACATGGCATATGAAGAAAAGAACCTCCTCCCACCCATGAAGTATGGTGGTGGGAACGTGAAGGTCTGGGGCTGCTCTTCTGCTTCTGGACCTGGACGACTCCATATTATCTAAGGGACCATGAATTCTTCAGCATATTAACAAATTCTTGCCCAGAATCTCCTGCCATCAGTCAGGGAGTTGAAGCTGGGATGAAAATGGATTATGCAACAGGACAATGATCCAAAGCATTCCAGCAAAACTACAGAGGAATGGCTTCAGCGGAAGAGGACTCACACTCTGGACTGGCCCAGTCAAAGCCCAGACCTTAACCCAACTGAAATATTGTGGCGGGACCTGAAAAAGTTGGTACATGCCAGATGCCCCTCCAGCCTCTCTCAACTGACTGAGTTCTACAAGGAGGAGTGGGCAAAAATCCCCATAAGCAGATGTGAGAGACTGGTTAGTGGTTACAGGAGGCATTTAGTTGAAGTAATGGCTGCAAAAGGAGGAGCCACAAGCTACTAATACAAGGGTTCACATACTTTTGCGTATGTGAAATTTTCAGTTTTTGTGAAATGAACCGCCTTTGTTGAATTAAATAACGAAAATATATCCCTTTTTGTGCGTGTCCATTATTTGGAAGGTGTGCTTTACACACTGGGATTTGGATGTATGTGTAATAAGGTTCTTTTAATGTTTATTACAAAAACAGTGACCATGTCTGGAGGGTTCACAAACTTTCAAGCAGCACTGTATATAGCCTATATATATTTCTGCCAATGAATGTCGATATAGGTAACATTTCTTTAACATTCCTAAAATGCTAATGCACTTTTAGAACTTCTAGAACCCTCTGTTACGAACCACTTATCCTGTCATAGCGTAAAGGGAAGGGGAGGACACCAGGGCTGAACGAAACAGAGGTTTAATGTTCAAACAAAAATACACAAATAGAAATACAACCAGAACACAGGGGAATAACACGACTCAGGACACTAAGGCAAAACAAACCAATACACAGAACTGAAATAAACAAACAAAGGGGCAAGGCTTGTGCCTCCTACTATTATGAATGAATCAGAGCTCGCTGAACAGCGAGGAATCGACACAGGGAACTCAGAATCCAGTGCGAACACAGAGCGTGGAGGGCAGAACATCAAATATACTCCGAGACACAAGCCTGCAACGAAAATAAACAGAAACCCACAGATAAACAAGCAGAACATAAAAAATAGAGCAGGGCTGACACACTGACAAAGACATGCCTTCAAAGACAAATACGGACACAGGGAACTGGGGCCGGACTGGGGTTTAAATAAGAGAGTGGAAACGAGGGACAGGTGAAAGCAATAAGGACGGCGAGTGGTACAAATAAGACGTGGGGACTAGAAAGGGAGCAAGGGAGGAAAGGGGAAGGGAGGACTGGACGGGAATCGGGACAGAGGGGACAGACGCGAAGTCCTGGGATAACGGGAAAGAAATGGAAAAGTGATACAGAACTAATATTCAGGGGATAGGGAGCGGTGTGTACGGAGAGAAGGCGAGGCGACCGTGACATATCCATAGTGTCACATTTACATTTACATTTACTGCATTTCTCAGACGCTTTTATCTAGAGTGACTTCTATTCTCTAACTACAGTCTCCCTGGAGCAACTTGGGGTTCTCAGGAACCCAGTGGTGGTACTGAAGGTAGGATTCAAACCCATGACCTCTTGGTCCAGAGGCACTCACAAATGTTCAATGGGTGAACCCTAATGACTAATAACATCATATTTATATAGTTATTATAATCAAATTAATGATATAAAAGTGAAAACTTCAAGAGAATCTGCATTTGAATTGGAATCATGAAGCAGTTAATTAGCATGTTTACAGAAGCAGTTCGCTGTAAAAAGAGAGTTCAGTACTTTAGCCCAGGTTGAGGGTGGCAGTGAGCCGTACAGCATAAGAAACCGCATAGACGAGTCTGTCAGGGATCGGCAAACAAGGCTTGTTTAGCTCCTGCAGTTAGCATGCTAATCGGTGCGTTTGTAAGAGGATTTTCCTCTCGTTAGTGATTGATAACGGGCGTAAAACGTGATTGGAGGCGCCGCGCTCAGATGAAAGCCGAGCCCCCTCCAGGCGCGAAGCCGCTGTGCCATTAAACTCTGGCCTGACTCTCTGAGGGAAGGAAATAAGTGTGAAAACACAAGGTTGGGCTCAAATTCAGTATAATTGAAAATAGCCGTGCAGCGAATCTCATCTCGGCTGCAAATCTCATCTGGATTTATAAGAAACTGCCTAATCTGATGCTTTTATTGGGATCCGTGGAGTCTAAACCCCCCCGGGGATTATTTAACTCTCCCAGTTGCTTGAACCGGCGCCTCCACCGCCTCCACCCCCCGCGGGGAAACATATTAACCCCCGCCTGATTGAAATGATTCCGCTCGTTAGTAGAGGGCAGATGTAATATTTAACAATCAGATCAACGCTGTCCCTCGTTTCTCCTCCAAGTGCTCTTCAGGGAACCCCAAACCAGATCAAGCTGCTACTGAATATGCTGCAGCTTCATGTTCTTCAGATTCGTCCACCCAGTCCAGACCTGGCCGATGAGCTGAGACACATTTGCTGTTAGATGTTTGCTTCTTTGCGTGTAGCTGTAAGTGCTGTAGGCAACACCTTTATCAGGTTCATGGCCAAAGAGGTTTAAGTCAGAGTTTAGGTCGAGATCAAACAGGTTTGAGATAATAGTTTTCAGCTAATAACGGTTTTTGAGGGGTCATTCGAAAGGGGTCATTGAGCCCTCGTGGTTTGTAATATTGCTACATTTAAATCCCATGTTTAGATTTTAAATGTAATAGTTATATACACTCAACAAAAATATAAACGCAACACCTTTGTTTCTGCTCCGATTTTTCATGAGATGGACTTAAAGATC
>JBBPDB010122136.1:0-17712 GCA_037974465.1 Brachypetersius altus
TTGTGTATCTGGAATGAATTTTAGATCTTTAAGTCCATCTCATGAAAAATCGGAGCAGAAACAAAGGTGTTGCGTTAATATTTTTGTTGAGTGTATATTGTGCATTGTTTGAATATTAATTTATGCAATTACAAGTACACACCCTCCCAGCCATAACAGCAATATTACAAAAAAATTGGTAGAATAATTTCTTTCTGTGTTGTGGTTTCGGTTTTCGGTTTCCTCATTTTCGGTTTCTGCCAAAAAAAACAATCATTTCGGTGCATCCCTAGTGAAAATATGTGACAAAGTTTTGACAGTGCTATGTTGCATATAACTGTATAATGCATTTTATTCCCTTGTTATAACACCAGCAGACTTTCCAGTTGTTTTATCACATTAGGTAAATTCATTTTTCAAGCAAAACTTTGCAGCTTATTTGATTAAACTGTAATAGCAATACAATTAAAATTTTTTTAAAGTGTCTCTTAACTTTTTTATGTTTCCTTTCATTTGTGTCTCTCTCACTGCTCTTAGTGGAAACGTCACTTACTCTGGGTTGAGACTCTGGACTGGTCAGCAGCGGTCCGAGCTCAGTGAGCTCCACATCCTGCATGTTCCCTTCGTCCTCTGAGACCCGCCACTCGGCATCACTGCTGGAGCCGCTGTTGCCATGGTGTCGCGTTGTCATGGGGAGATCAGCCTAAAGCTCCCCACAGACCCCACCTTGCCCCACAGATCCTAAAGTCCTGAAGTCCTGAAATCAAGTACAAACAAGAAATATATATAATATATAATATATAGGATTTAAATATTATTTAATGCACAAATCATCATATTTTCTATTTACATTTATAGTGTGAGTTCTGTCAACAGAAGACAAAAGACAAAAAATGGGTCAGATACGAATGTTGACCTACTTATATGCAGAAGACTAAGTGGGACAGCAAGCTCTCCGTAAAACCTGCAATGGACAGTCAATATGTGTGACTACATATAAATGCCATGCTTAACTGGACCCAATTACATATTTACAACTTATAGGTTACTATGGTGAATGAAAGTGTAACTTTTTGGGTCGGTTTAATCTTGGACTACACAAAATCTGCACTGAACTTATTTATTAATAAACTTAGTGATCATAGGCTTCTTAGATTAAGGTGTAACTTTCTGGGTATACTTGACCCTGGAAAAATAAATGTAATCAAGGCTTAAACCCTGAAACTGATATTACGTTTAGATGTAGCCTAGGGCAGAGATCATCTAGTGACCAAAGGCTTCTTAATAAAGACTTGAATGTAAAAACACTTCTTGGTCAGTTTTAAAACCCATTTTTAAAACCCATTTCCAAACACATTGAACCTGTCGATGTTTATTACATGACGTGGCAGAACTCTTTCCTCAGGTAACGTGAATATCAGTGCCAAAGGTAGAACAAAACTAACCAGCCCGGTCTCCTCTATTTATAAACACTTACTTAAAAAACGCTTTAAGTTTGAGGACGTGTTAATCGACACATATGCTTTCTTCCTGTCAGAGAAGTCCTGTGACCATCTCACCAAAATAAACATTGTTGAAACGGTCAGAAGTACTGGCACAGCCTGGCTGCTAATGCAGTTAGCTCTTTTCTTTTCGATTAGACGGACGAGTAAAAATAATCGATGACCCTTACCTGCTCCCGGCAGTGCGATTTTAACCTTTCTGGGTAAGATAACCCTAGTGCCGGGCAGGTTTCCTGGAAGGGACCGTCTCGGGCTGCTCATCCAGTCAGTGGTGCTGACAGGCTGGGCTAACTGGTTAGCTTGGGGAGCTCCAGGCAGGCCGAGGGACAGAAAATGGAACTAATCGATGTCAGTTCCAGATGCCTGAAAGAGACGATGTTGAAAAATGTTCTTTTGTCCGGCTCTTAGGTTTCAAAACAGCTCTTCTGAGCAATTGTCTCTCTGAATCCACGCAGTAAAGGTCTGCTGCTTACTGCTTGAACAGACTTCTTCCTGGAACAGACTGCCTGTCTGTCAGAGCAGCGATTAACAGAGAAAGACTCCAGACAACAACACAGCTCAGCTCCCCATAATCCTCAGAGTTTAAACATGTATGTTTAGATATGTACTACTCTTACGAATACTTAGTTATGTTTTATATATATAGCTATATACTACTCTTGTTAATTCCAGGGCATCATTTAAAGGTCTTAGGTTTGACCAAATTTTAATAAAGCCCCAATTTTCAAAACCAAGATAACAATTTAAGCTTCGACTTATTAATATGTACTATATGTTTTATTATTATTATTATTATTAATAATAATAATAATAATAAAAATAATAAAAATAATAATAATAATAATGACAACCACATCAACAACAATATTGATCATGATCATTATAATAATACAATTATGAATTGTTAATGTTTGTTATTGTTGTTGCTATTGTTGTTGTATTATTATATTTATTTTGTTATTCTACTGTTATGTCGTAGTATCTGTGGTGAGGTTAATGAAGAAGAAAGGATGTACAAAAACAAGTGTTCACAGGAGTGAAATGTATACAAGAGAAACGTGAATTATAACTCACCTTACATGTTTTAGGCTGGGTCCCAGGCATATACCCCATAATAATCATAATTATAATTATAACTACATTATTAATGTAGTTTTGGTGTATTATAGATATTTGTAATTGATACTCTTGTTATTGTATGTATTGTTATATATCGTTTGTTTAACCACTATTTTGCCCTACTAACTTTTTCTCCAAGTAAAACATGGATTATAACCAATAGGAGCTTTGGCTGACATGGTGGCTCCCAAACTGTAAAATAGGGGCCTGCCTTTTTTAATACTTTTTTGTGTGCTGTAACACACCTGACTCAACTACCCAACGGAATTAGGAGTTGAAAAACTCGGCGCAGTGAAATCCCCTGTGTCCTAAACAGTTTGACATAAAATGAGAAAATACAAGACACACCAGTAAAGAACTTCAATTCCCAGGTGTACAGTGTATTAACGCTTCGCGCTCCGTGTGGCGTCAACGTCCCGGCGCTGCGTGGTCATTGGCTATGTTTGAGATTGTGTTTCTGTGATTGGTTGGATCGACCTCCCTCCTCGCGCTACTCGTTTGCGGGCGGTGGGCGTGGCCTCAGCGAGGCGCAGCGGCGCGGGTGGAGCGTGCGGCGTGTTTCCGGTTAGAACAGGCCAGGAGACAACAGTGGTGTTAAAATATCCAGTTAATAGACAAAGACGGGCTTTTAAAGCTTTCGCTGCTCATGTAAGCTGTTCGACGTTTTTTCCGACTGACTGTACGCGTCGAAGAGGAGTCATCGATTGGCTGGAGGGGGAGAGGGCTGGTGAAGCACGGAGATGGAAGCAGAGTTTGGGGAAATTGATGAGTCCGGGAGCTGGAACGCCATTTACCAGGTAAAGAGCTCAACAAACTAAACACTACACCATAACCTTGCTCTCCATTATGGTCATAGCTGGCCCAGATTAGGAGCCGCTATCTCTTGCCTGGATGTCATGACGATGGGCGTAACGTCCTCTTTTTGCCTTGAGGCAACGTGCCGTTGACACTTAGCTCTGCTGGCTAACGCACACTGTCCTGTTAGAGCGAGACCCTGGCGAGCTAACGAGTAACTAGCTGGCCACCTACCAACCCTTCAGAAAAGGGGCTTCGCCTCCAGCCAAGGGATATAACTACCCAACACCAAGTACTCCTCTTTCTTACAAAAGTAGAGGCCACACGATCCAACATGTGCCTAGTTTAGATACTAGATTTGACACTGATTAGTACAGTACGTGCGTAAAGGTATTTCGGTTAATGATACACTCTGAGCAAAAGTATTAGGACACACCTGTTTTTCAGACTCCTACTTCCAGATGCTTCTGCATACCAAGACATTTTGAACTTTCAACTTTGTGGACAGATTTTTTTTAGGAAAATGCAGTTTTCTGATCCAGTATGAATGTGCTCCAAGGTACATAAAGACATGGTTGGATGAGTTCAGTATGGTAGAACTTGACAGGCCCGCACATAGCCCTGACCTCAACCCCATCCGACGCCTTTGCTGTGGACTGGAATGGAGATTGCGAACCATGCCTTCTCGTCCAACATCAGTGCCCTACCTCATAAACGCTCTACAGAATGAATGGACCGCAAATGGAAACACAGAAACACTACAACATCTTGTGGAATGCCTTTCAAGAATTGTGGAAGCTGATATAGCTGCAACGGGGGGACCAACTCCATATTAAAGTCTTTGTATTTAAATGCAATGTCATTAAAGTCTCTTTTGGGGTAAATGTCAGGCGTCATGATACTTTCGTCGGTATCGTGTCGCTATAGAAAGTTGTTACCTGAGTAAGTGACCCTGCACTTCTCGCTGCTCTGAATAGAATATTGTTATAAAATTGTCTGCTAAGTTTCTCCTGAACATTTAGGCTTTAGGTTTTCATGCTTCGGTGTGGACAAACGGACAGTTCTGTTCAGATTAGTGAGTTATAAAGAGCTTATTAATAAGATAATTGGCAGTTTATATTTTGCTGGGTTTTTGGTTTTCCTAAGATTGTGCTATAGGTGTATTCAGATTGAGACGAAAATGTAACTCATAAAAAATGGTGTAGGTATATATCAGAATGAGCATCAAGATGAATTCAGATTGCAAAGAAATTTAACTCTACTCGTGCTATGTGGTGTAGGTGTATATCAGAACGAGCATTAAACCCATCACAGAGCAGAGTGTGGTCAGAATAAAACCTATATCATGTACAATAACCTGGTCTGGCTTAGAAAGTCACGGTACAACTGACTCACTGAAAACGCACATCACCACTGATGATGAAGAAGCTTCTGGCATTCTTTTCTGATATGATTGAACTACTGTTACTCTGAATTTAACATGTAGTATGTTATTGAAGAAGAAAAAGCAAGAAGTGGGTACACGCACATGCACATGGAACCACCCATGTGTACCAAAGCAGGAAATTGTCTCAGTGACAATTTGCATGCAGAATGAATCTAAGTAGTGCTTGTTATGTGAAATACTTGGGACAAGTTTTGTTATTCTCGGAAGTGTATGTAACAGAGAATTCTTTTTTTTTTTCTGTAGGAAATCAGACAACAGTCAAGTGAACTGCCCTGCAGGATTGCCAAACTACCAGAAAACAGAAACCGTAATCGTTACAGAGATGTCAGCCCATGTAAGTGTGTTTTAATAGTGCATGTGCAGCATTTTTCAAAAATGTATTCTAAAAAGGTCCAAAGGATCTTAACATCTACATGATTTAGACAAATCTATCAGCGGTGAACAATGAAAGAGGCCAGTGTAAGAGAATACTTATTTGTGTACACAGACCTACTAACTCTGGGTTCTGGATCTGCCTTTACCACTCTACATTATCATGACAACATACTATAAACCTAACCAGCTCCAGGGAAGATTTAATTTAGGATAATAGATCATATACAGCTCTTGAACCATTCAAGTCTTCTGTTGGAGGTGGACTCCCTGTGGTCCATTTCAGATCATATTTTTGCTGCAGATGACCTATTAATTTGAATTACAGTACATGCAAAACCAAACAATAATATAAGAAAGGCAAAGCCACTACTTCCTTAACTCTTTGTGAGAAATTGTTTAAAAAATATTGCTTTTGAGCAGAGTAAAACCACATCCAAAGCATTTGTATTAAGAAGTAGTACTCAACACAATGTTAATTAAATCTCTATCGTCATGTTTATGCAGTATAATTTCTGCAGAAAAACCTTGACTTTATGTTTAAACCTTATGTTTATTGTAAATGTTACAATTTTATGAGCACTTGCACAGAGATTAATTACAGTTTATCTAAACTTGGATTAACAAAATAAGGTAAATATGTTGTTTATAAAATTGGTGTGCAGAAGTTGCACTTATTAGGTTTTGTGAAGCTTGAATTTGGTCATGGACCCAGTGGACAAAGTCTCAAACTTTTCTCTGCAAGAACTGAAATCTTCAGCGGGGCCAGTCAAATCTGCTTCAATCCAGTACAGCTAACTTGCTTCATACATAATTTATTATTTTAGGAATCAAACACAGTTATGTGGGAGGTCTGGGATTCACTGAAAGGTCATAATTTATCAAATGACTGCTTATTATTGAGGCTTGTAAATCACTTGGCACCAACGATGTCATGTTTTTTTTGGTCTTATTTTTTACTCTTCCGTCATAGCGTCTTTAGAGAGCACTGCTGCTGTGGTTTCCTCTTGTTCTCTCTCTGTCTCTCTCTCTCTCGCTCTCATTTTCCCCTTCTCAGTTCTAAAAAAAAAAAAGCTTTTAGTGCAAAATGTATCACGTTTGTAGGCTCCAGACATACTGAGAACAAACGAGTTACGGACATCACTAGATGTATGATCATTATTATAACCTTTCCTTTGCTGTGCTAATATCAGGAAGACAGTCTCTTGGTGGAAGTGAGAAAAGGACCTGAAAAAGACCTGTGGTGTTTGTGCCACCGCTGAGGCCTCTGGGAATTCCTGCTCAGCTGCACCTGTGTGACTGTTTCACTTTATAGTGCTTTATCACGTGATTCTACTGATGGTGTAACATTTCTCTCCCTCTCCCTCTCCCTCTCTCTCTCTCTCTCTCTCCCCCTCCTGAACCAGTCGACCACAGCCGAATTCATCTTCAACTGGGCAGCAACGACTACATCAATGCCAGTCTAATTTCTATGGAGGAGGCACAGAGGAGCTACATACTCACCCAGGTTTGACAAGGGTCATTCCCAATACAGAGCTAGTAGCATTCTGCTCTTCCCCTAGAATCCTGCCCACTTCTTTCTAGTTCTCTCAGTGGTAATGTGGCGGGTGTGTTATTACAATAGCCTGGAAAACACTAACATCTTGTTATCCTGTTTATGTTTATCAGCACCATATAAGAGAGTCACTTTGCATCCTTAAGATGCTGAGCCTCCTGGGAACACAGTGTTAACCATGGCTTGTTCATTAGTTACCCCTCCTGTGGTTTAGTTCTTGGAGTTGAGTGGATTGGAAATCTCCCTGCTGTGACTCCACACCTCAGCAGTTTCCAAGGCGGAATAAAACATGTAGAGTCTGGATGGTGCTCTCACAGTATGAACAAGGGCCAGCACAGGAAGGGGTATGGGACTGGCATCACAGAGCTCATACCAGGGAGTTTGAGAAGTGAAGAAAAGGTCGAAGATCATTAAAAGGTCAAGCGCATTAGTATTACGGCTGTTACAGTTTCCATTCGGACTGTAATTTGTTAAATATGTTTAAAGGAATGGTTTTATTCCAACCGTATTCCATATTTGCTGCATCTATCTTGTTCCACCATTTACCACGAACAACACAATTTGAGGCTATGGTGTATAAATGGTTGTAACACTTTCATAATTATACATGTAACCAAAGTGATTTTTTACCTCAGTTTAAATGGTCCATCAAAGGAAGCTGAGCTGCAAGCACATTTATTATTTAGCCCACCTTTTTAGGCTACAGGTGTTCAGCTTTGTCTATTCTGACTGCTTTTTAAAGGAGGCATAGACATAGTTGCTTAGTAAATGTATGAAATAGGCACATCAATTTATAAGGAAAGGGAAATGCCTCAAATTGTAAATAATGGAACAGCAAGGATGTGGCAAATAGAGATTAGGTTGATAATCACACACGGAGCCCATGGCAGACGTGCTGTTGGAGTACTTCATGTGCCATTTGAGAAGAAAAAAAAACATACCAGCAGAATCTACTACCTGCATTTCCTCTGGCAATTTTGTTATAATATATTTTAACTTTTGCATTTAGTATTTAGTCATTTTAGTGTTGCAATGTTTGCAGAACATTCTGCGGAAATCTTTATATGGCAGCTTATGCTTTGAATAAATAGCAAATATCCCCTAAAGGGTTATGGCATGCTGTTTTTTAGGCAGGAGTCTGTTCTGTGCTGCTTACAAACTGGTATAACTATGTAAAGGCCAGACTGATGTATTGTGTTGGCTTATTATTTAAGTTCTGGCCTTTCAGCAGCTCTTAAACCTGCTTTTGTCATGTATTTGTTAAATAGGAACGATGAAACATCTACGCCACTGAAAGCATTGACCGTGAGCATTGTTACCGTGTCCTTGGTTTTGTAACTGGTCTTTATTCAGGCTTCAGCTTTCTACAGGGTAAAAAAGATATAATGAAAGGCAGCTGTTTTGTTCTTGGCCGTCATATCCACTAATGTGCAGTAGGGTTGGATGTGATGATTTGAATACACAGATATCAGAATTCTTAGAATGAGTATATGTTTACCTAATCATGTTATTTGAATAAGCTGTCTATATCGGAATGAAAAATTGAACTGTGTATCAGCTCAAAATATTTAAATAAGTTTTTGAATGAGCACGTTTGACTTTCGTAGAACCATAGAGAACTGTGAGACGAGCAGCTAATGTCAAGTGAAGTGGTGATATCTGAGCCTAGCAATATGAAAATATCATTTATCATTTAAATATAAAGAAGTCCTAATTCCTTAGGACTACCATTCTAAAATACAGTACAATACTATTATTCTAATATATAATATATTATCTGTATGCATGTATTTATTCATTTAATTTTAAACTTTTAATACATTACCCTTAAAGACATCTGCACTGTAGAGTTTCCACTGAACTCTCGCAGTGCTAGAATGTAAAATACAGATGTTACCTTGTATAGACACTGTAAATCAAGTGTTTTTTCTTTGGTGGGCAATGTCTTTTTTTTATTTTTTGGTATAAGCAGGCTAAATACAATAAATTCCATTTTATTGTAATAAAAATACAGGGCTTTATGAAGAACTAAACAAAAAACACAAGAACACTCATCGAAACACTCGAGAGCTCCATGTAGGTAACTGTTACGATATAGGAATGCTGGACTGCATCTCCCAGAGATGCGTCACGGGGCTGCATGTTCCAGCGCCCATATCGAAGTATATCAGGTCTAAAATATCACCTTAACGCAAAGCATTTAGCAGGTAACCTGGCGGTCTGAGCCAGAACAGCCCGATGCCAGCACCAGCGGCCAGCCACATTCGACCAGAAACTCTGACCCAAACTGAGCAAGTCTACCTGTCCCCACTAACTAACTCTCTGAAAAAAAGTTCTGTTTCTGAGTTTGTTACTTACAGTTTTGGAAAAATAGTGTTATTCTATTGTTACTTCTAGGTTATAATTGTGGTTTGAGATGCTGTGTATGCATGGGAGCCGGAACCATTATATGGTATTTTATTTGAATGATAGCAGCGTCTTCCACAGTCATTCCATACACCTACATTGCCAACATTTTTAATGCCTTGTGCTATAAACAACATTTGGGCTGGATTTAACTCACCGCAACCGGATTAAACTGTTTTCCCTATATTTTCCAGTTTTAAATGATGTGATGACTCTGATGCAGGTTCCGGTTGGGGGGTGGGGGTAGTCGACTGATTCATGTAAAGTGCGAGAGGTTTCAGCTGTTTACCTAATGCGCTGATGCTTCCTGGCCTGTCTAGAGAGTGTTGTGAAATACCAGGGGGCTCATCGTAATAAAGACGCTCTCAGTCGATCTGCCTACAGAGCTTCTCATTCACCCGCACATTCTCGCGAACAAGCCAGGCACGTCTAAACGTGCCCAACCCTTCAGTTCATCTGGGAGATTCACTCACACTGCTCAAATTTGTACATGTCACCATGTGGCACAAAGCAAAACCCTCAGAAGGCTTACAATACATTGCTTAATCAAACATTTCAAGCATTTGACTGATTATTTAACATATCTGCATGATTAATTACTTTGGATTTGTAAAGAACGTACTGAGCCAGGTTTCTTTCTTTGGTTGTGACACAGTTAACCTTGTCTGTACTATGAATATACCTTTGGTGTTTATTCTTCAAAATGTTTTATATGTAACACTAAAAATGGTTAAATAGCAGTGAATAGTGGAAATAAATGTTTGTGCTAAACAATTGTAACCATACGTTTTTCTACAATGGCACATTTCCCATTGGATGGCATATTTCGCAGAGTCTGAATGACTTTGGTTAGTACTTAGTTGTGTAGAAAATTTGAAATAAAAATATCTGTGGGATTCTCCTTTGATCTATTAAATCAATGTTTAATGGTGTGTTACCATTGTGTCCACTGGCTTATTAAAAAAGGGCAACATTAATACGTGTCTTTTTATTATCATCCGTGGTAGTAGTAACTAACTGGCATCTTTGACACTTGAAGCTTAATAACTTGGGAGTTTTGTGAAGAAAAAATACAAATAAATTATATTTAGAGCAAGTCTGTTGGGTTATCTAAAGTATGAGTAAAGACAAACATCCAACACGGTCATTTCATCTGTTCTGAAATCTGTTTAGTCTTGATAGGAGTGTTTAAAATATTTCATCTGTTGCTCCCCAGGGTCCTTTGCCTAACACCTGTGGTCATTTCTGGGAGATGGTGTGGGAGCAGAGAACTCATGGGGTTGTTATGCTAAACCGTGTTATAGAGAAAGGCTCGGTGAGTGTCATCCTCTTACATCCTTTAACTCCTTGCACTCAGCTTGACGGAGCCAGTTAATAGGTCCATATTTGTATCTGGTTCCAGTAATGTGGCTGCTCTGTGGATCCTCTAAATAGATGCTGTGTTAGCTTGTTTTTAACAATTATTAACTATAAGGGCATCTAGGATGCACTGTATGTTGCCTGGGGTAAGATGCGGAGGAGTATGTTAAGTTATAGTTTGCAGGCTGTCCGTGGGGTTTTAAATCAAAATTGCCAAATTATTTGTAATAAAAAATAGGTATGATGTTTTCAGACTATGAGGTTTCCTATTTTGAGTGAAATTCTATCTGCTAATGTTTGCGTTAGTACGTTTAAACGTATGCTTTAGTGTATCTGGGCACATAATCAAATATCCTCGTCTGAAGTCTCATATGGATAAAAGTTTTCCGTCGGTATGAAGGATTTCCATCAACATAGGGCGCTAAAGCTCAATATTGAGATCGATGCAGATCAGAAGAAGAAAGTTTTGTTGTGGGGTAAACAAGCTGTGGGTAAACAAGCTGTGGGTAAACAAGCTTCGGCAGAGTTCTGGTAAGGCTGTCTTTTTCCTTGGTTAAATTACTATTTAGTTATTCTTCCTAAAAATAAAAATAAACATGGTTTCAGCAGTTTATGTAAATATTGATGGCTGCCGAATAGCCTACAGGCTACAAGCTGTTTCAAGCAGATTTTTTTTGCTTTAATGCATGAGTCCAAACTTTGTACGCTATGTTTGATGCTGATGTCATATTCAGTGGTGGTTCGACAACCAGGTAGTCAACTGGCTTATGTCCAGACAACCATCGGCGTTTTCTGACAGCTGGGTGAAAGACCCTGCGTTTAAGGACTGGCTCCAGCCTGTGGTAGGGAATAACCGGCTTATTGTTCGGTATGTAAACAAAACGTCAATGTCAACTGGATGGGAGCTAACGCACTTCGGTCGCATATACAATCCACTAAACATAAAAATGGAATGCGCAGCCGGTGAGAGCAGTTAACTCTGCCACTCAACTTTCTGTGCTGCTGCGCCAGTTTGTTGGAACTATGTCTTCGTTGCACATTTTATGTCGTTTTTAAGTGAAATAAACGTGCAGTATGTGGTTCAACATCAGTGAGTCTGTAAATCTATTCCATTGTACAGTGTTATGTCATAATCCGCGTAAACATTAGAAAGGTCGTTGATTAACACTCGCAACTCAGTGGTTTTTTAAAAAAATCCAATTTAACTTAAGGATTGCTGTATATATCCTGAAGCTATATATATATTAGTGTGTGTGTGTGTGTGTGTATAAAAAATATATACAGTGTTCTTATTATTTATATATCCATTCTGTACACATATACAGAATTATCTAAGTTTACATAGTTTTCATTAACTTGTACATACTTTACAATATATTTTACAATACACATGTCCATATTCTAGATTGTACAACGTACATTTTATACTGTTGTAGTATTCTATTCATTTTTTGCTGCTCTCACCTTTGTTCTGTGATGATGCAAATTTCTCATTTGTGGGACCAATAAAGGTTTATCTTATATCTCTCATTAGTGCATGTTAAATTTACAGGGAGTGTAAAATAGTTTTAATGTTTTAATCTGCTGGAGCTCGGCAGCCCTCTCCCCCATTAAACACCCCTTCAGTGAATGACAGCACTCTTACCCTGAAAGAAGAGCAGAATCTCACACTTGAGAGCAACATGTTCTGTGTATCAGCCAGAGCTGATGAGTGGAGCTCTACAGGAGCAGTGAAGGTCCTGTTGGGTCCCTCAGAATAACACAGTTCAGAGCTGGGAGACACAACAGCAGCCTTTAGAATAATGTGGACATTAAATGAGTCTTTAATTGTTTATACTTTTTTAAGCCTTTTATACATTTTTAAGCCTTTTCTAACAGCTATAGAATGTTTCTTTAAAATTATTTCACAATTCCGGTTCAACGATGCACTGCAATAAGCCTCGAAATAAAGCACATCAGTAGATTTTTTTATTTGCTGGTTGAAATGGTGGGATTTTTTTTTTGTGGTTTTCCTTCATGTTTGTTCTTATTTCGCTCTGTCTCTCCGTCTGTCTCTCTCTGTCTGTCTCTCTCTCTGTGTCTCTCTCTTTGGCTCCCTCTTCCTGTCTCTCTCTCTGTGTCTCTCTCGCTCTCTCACTCACACACACACACATTGTGTACACATTCTATAATAAAGACCCAAATTTCCTTGTAAATTTGTTAAACGAACTCTTTTGCACTTTGTACTGTTGTAAGAAAACGTGTCATTCACTTATCTTGATTAGTTTTGTTGTATAAATCAATATAGCAGTGTTTTTAATTTATGATGCAAGGTCAGTATATTTCAGTTCAGTAATATTCATGCTGGAACGTTTCGGTTATAAATTGGTCTAAATTTATGATCTAGACAGGTTCTGTGTAAAGGATTAAAGCTGACGTTGGTGAGGCTGGTTTAAATCAATTCTAGCAGTAAAATGTGTTGTCAGTAAAACAGAAAAATCAAATAAACCCATCTGCCAGACGACCCATCAATCATTGAAATATTATTTCCAATTAAATACTAAATTGGTGAATAAATCCCCAATAATTTAACACACAAGTTCCTTTTAAAGGGCTGTTGATTCTTCTCAGAGCTGCAGGCAGTTACAGTTGATCGGGTTTTATTTCTGTGGGTTAGGGTTGGTGAGGAGTGAACTGTCAATACAAGCTGTTTCTGACTCTGTGTCCCCCCCCCCGCTGTCCAGGCCACGGAGCAGACGTGAAGTGTGTCGACTGGCATCCTACCAAGGGCCTGGTGGTGTCTGGCAGCAAAGACAGCCAGCAGCCGATCAAGTTCTGGGATCCAAAGACCGGCCAGAGTCTGGCAACGCTGTGAGTTTGAAGGAAAATAGGCTTAACAGGATTGCAGGGGATTTCTAAGTGGGCTATTGACACAAAATCTCCACCAGATATTGCCATCAAGCCTAATATTGAATTCATACAAAGAAATCAGAACATTTAAGTAAACAAGTTGAGTTATAATAAATGAAGTGAAAAGACAGAGGGAATAATTATTGAACACACGTTATTTAATTCTTCGTAGAAAATCGGTGGTTACAGCTTCTAGATGCCTCTTGTATGGAGAGACCAGTCTGCGTTGCTCAGGAGTGATTCTGGCCCATTCTTCCACACAAACGCTCTTTAAATCTTCAAGGATCCTTGGGCCTCTTTTATGAACTTTGTTCTTCAGTTCTCTCCATAGATTTTCTCTGGGATTTAGGTCAGGTGATTGACTGGGCCATTCAAGCAACTTGACTTTCTTTCTTTGAAACCAATTCATGGTTTCCTTGACCTTGTGTTTGGGGTCATTGTCTTTCTGGAATGTCCACCCTCTTTTCATTTTCAGCTTTCTGGTAGATGGCAGCAGATTTTTATCCAGAATGTCCCGGTACATTTCTCCATTCATCCTGCCTTCAATAATATGATGTCTGCCGGTACCCCTTGCTGAGAAGCAGCCCCAAACCATGATGCTTCCACCCCCAAACTTAGCTGTTGGTATGGTGTTCTTGGGGTGGTGCCATTTCTTCTCCAAACATGGTGTGACCATACTATAGTCTCCCAGTAATCCACAGGCTTCTCCAAATGATGTTTCGCAAACTTTATCCGAGCCTCAACATGCTTTTTGTTCAGCAATGCAGTCTTGCGTGGTGAGCGTGCATGGACACCATGGCGGTTCAGTGCATTACTTATAGTTTTCTTTGTAACAACAGTATCTGCTGATGCAAGGTCTTCCTGAAGATCTGCTCGAGTGGTTCTTGGGAATTGGAGAACTCTCCTGATTGTTCTTTGGACTCCTTGGACAGGGATCTTGCGTGGATCACCTGATCGTGGCCGGTTTATGGTGAACTGATGCTCTTTCCATTCCCGGATAATGGCCCCCACAGTGCTCACAGGAACATTCAACATTCTGGAAATGCGCCTATAACCAAACCCATCAGAATGCTTTTCAATGATGAGGTTACAAAAATCTTGGGAGAGTTCTTTGCTTTTACCCATCATGAAGTCTTTCCTGTGTGCCTCCTGGGTAATGAGAAGCCTTTATATGCCATCAATTAGGACTAAAGCAGTTGATATCAATTAGTACTGATAGGGAGCAGGGTTTCTCTCTCAATACTGACTGAGTTCAGGTGATCTGGCTTTCTATGCCATTTTGCACCTTATCTTCATGTGTTCAATACTTATTCCCTGTGTCATTTCACTTTATTTATTATGACTCAACTTGTATCCTTAAATGTTCTGATTTCTTCATTTCAATATTAGGCTTGATGGCAATATCTGGTGGAGATTTTGTCAATAGCCCACTTAGAAATCCCCTCACTGATAAAAATGCTGATGTGTCGAATACTTATTTTCCCGCTGTACATAAAACAAAACATGCTTCAGGATTATCACAGCTAAACTATCCAGAGCATGTTCTAGGACTTACAATTCACTGTTGAACTAAAATACAGGTTTTGTTGTCTTCGCAAGCAACAAGCAACAGAATTATTAATGATACAGAATTTTACTGTTCTGAAATTGAATGTTGGGTTAATATCATATTTTATTATTTTGGAAATTCAGGGCTTTTTTTCACTCGGAAATCGTTCTGTTGTCCCCTACAGTGGACATGCTGGGAAATTAAATATATATTTAAAGAAATTTGAATTGTAAGACCCAAATAGAAAGGATATCACACAAAAAAAAAGAAATTGTAAGAAACTTTTTTCCTTCGGTTCTCAGGAGGATATATATATATATATATGAGATTTTTTATTTTTTTCCTTTCATCTGTATCTCAGACATGCTCACAAAAACACAGTAATGGAGGTGAAGTGGAATCTGAATGGTAACTGGCTGCTGACGGCGTCTCGTGACCACTTGTGCAAACTGTTTGACATTCGCAACCTGAAGGAAGAGCTGCAGGTCTTCAGAGGCCACAAAAAGGAAGCTACCGGTATTTAAAAGTTATAATTCAGCTGTGAATGGATTTTATGTTTTTGAGTGTAAAGAATCTGACCATGTTCTTGCTTGTTTTCAGCTGTGGCCTGGCACCCTGTTCACGAAGGCCTGTTTGCCAGCGGAGGCTCTGATGGTTCTCTGCTGTTCTGGAATGCAGGGTATGAACCGCTGACAGCCAAACAACCACCTTTCATGGCTGTGGTCACGTTCTATAATGCGATTGTAATTTTATAGCAGTTAACAAATCATTTTGTTCATCTTGTAGTTAAAATAGTATATAATGCAAAATGTTTTATTTACAGTGAATCAGTGATCATGTTTTTTTGGCAGGGTGGAGAAGGAGGTGGGTGGCATGGAGATGGCCCATGAGGGCATGATCTGGAGCTTAGCCTGGCACCCTCTTGGCCACATCTTGTGCTCAGGGTCCAATGACCATACCAGGTGTGTATTTGAGTATTTCCTCACACACACACAGAGTTGACCCCCCACAAAGTCACGGTTCAGAGTTTGTGGCATCTGGCGGAACCAAACTAATTGTTCACGGAAACCGCAAATATCTTTTTGTTTTTGTTTACTTTTTTCATGGCAATGGCAATTTTTCTTGCTCAATTACTAAGAAATATATAATTTACTACGTTTGTAACATATCAACATAAATTCAGCTACATTTCTATATAAAATATATTTTTTGGTACTGTCGAGAGAACACAAAGAAAGCGTGTCTTGAAATACCTCTGTACTCAGAGGCGGGAGGTTTGAAAGTATCCAATCCGAGAGTGTTATTCTGCCCTCCTTCCTGCTGATTGGCTGCTGGCCTGTGACGCATTTCTGGCAGCTGCAGTCCTGCAATTTCCTGTGTGGAGCGTCTCGAGTTTACCTTTACATTTTAATGCTAATGCTTTAAGCTAAGTTTAAAATTAAATGAAAGTGTTTTGGGAGCATATTTAGGGTTTACACTAAAATTACACTTTTTTTTTTTTTTTTACCACATCACAACGCAGGTCCTCTTGGAACGTATGTATATACATACATACACACACACATTCACTACTAGGCAAATATGAAATCATTGTGTGTATGTTTTTTGCGGAGGTTACGTTCCAGGGGGACCCGCAGTTTTTGTGATGTGGTCGGAAAAATAGGAATTTCAGGAGTGGACTGTAGTCCATAGGGTGATTAAAACCCATCTCTGAGCTGTGGTGGTGATCTCGATGTGTGTATTACCGTTTTCAGTAAATTTTGGACCAGGAATAGGCCAGGCGACAAGATGCGCGACCGATACAACCTGAATCTGCTACCTGGCATGTCAGAGGATGGTGTTGAATACGGTGAGTAGTGTTAGAGAAGTTCTAGATGATGATGATGCTGTGTGTGGGTTATAAAGCTTAGACTGAGTGCCATGTTATGGTGTTTCCAGATGATATGGAGCCCAACAGTCTTGCAGCCATTCCTGGCATGGGGATCCCAGAGCAGCTGAAAGCAGCCATGGAGCAGGAACAAACCAGTGAGAACCAGAAAGAGACAATGCACAGACATTTACTATAATAGCCTGCAGAATTTGAGTTCAGTGGTCACCTTTAAAAACAGTGTAACATGATCATCTTGCTCTCTACAGTATAAACCTGATATGAAATCGGTACCTCAGGAGCGTTTGACACGCACTTTTAATTTCATGGCAGGTTGTAAATCCAAAATCATGAATTATTCCTCTGATGGAGGGGCTGATACATAGGCTGTTTATTTATCAGGTAAAGAAGCAGCACCAGAGGCAGAGATGAGCATCCCAGGGCTTGACTGGGGAATGGATGAGGTCATGCAGAAGGACTTGAAGAAACCTCCTACTAAGAAAGTTCCTTATGCCAAACCGATTCCTGCACAGTTTCAGCAGGTAGGTCAGGGCAGGTCACTGTTTGGGAAAGAGATGTTGATTTACAAAATTGCTGTTCCTTCATTTTCATTTCTATTTGCTGATTAGGCTTGGGCAGAGAACAAGGTTCCAGCTATGGCTCCTGGTGAGGCACCAAAGGAGAGGAAGGATGAGAAGGTGGACGGCAAGAAGAAGACTCAGGCAGAAATAGAGCAGGAGATGGCTGCGCTGCAGTATACAAACCCCATGCTGCTGGAGGTCAGTATGAACACATTAACACAGAATGCAGGAACTGTGATATCTCTCTCTTTCTCTCTCTCTCTCTCTATCTCTCTCTCTCTCTCTCTCTCTC
>JBBPDB010122145.1:0-17711 GCA_037974465.1 Brachypetersius altus
GCTTGCTTTGTGCACTGGGGCACAGTCATGCTGGAATAGAAAAGGTTCTTCCCCAAACTGTGTCCACAAAGTTGGAAACATAGTGTTGTCCAAATTTCTTGGTCTACTGAAGCATTAAGATTGACCATCACTGGAGAGCCTGGTTTTTGTGAAGCCATCACAAAATACAATTTAATGAAAGCACATGCTTTGATCACGATTTAGGTTTTTTTTTTTCATGATAGGACAACGCTTCACTACTGTATGTATTTTAATGTGTTCTGCGTAACATCGCCAGTATCAGTAGTAACTGGAGAGAACGCAGATCGCAGCACATATTTTGATTAAATTGTATTTTGTGATGTCTGCATGAAAAGGTGTAGGATCGGGTTGCACTGAAAGCCCCCATGTCCCTATACCTTTGTCCATATAGTGTATGAGTCTTTATAGCAGTCTCTAAACAGGGCACATGGCTTTCGGAAGTGATTTTTCAGAAAATAATTTAAGCATGGCCCGAAGAAGACAATAGAAAGGAAGTTAAACCTCTCAAACTTCAGACTCAGTCTAGAACAATGACTATGTCAACCACAAAGGCTATCATTAACTACTGTCATCGAACTTGAATCTAATTCTCGTATTGGGCACTTTGTTTAATTCACTACTGATTTAGTTCAGTTATTTTTGTTCATCTTTTGTAGAGTTTTATCGATATGTGCTTTATTTGATGGATGTCTGAGCTACATATTAACAACTGCATAGCAGTGCTGTTACCCACTGCTTTGATGATGCAACCCAGATCAAGAATTTGTTAATATTTCTTGCAGTTTCTGCTTTCTGTACGTGTAAACTCTTTAAAAAACCCACACACATATGCACACATTACATGATTTTCTTGGAAACGTGATGCCACATACATCTCACCCTGTTATTCGATATTTGGCTTTCAGGTCTACTGGCACATATCGCACACCATTCAAGCTGCAGCATTTTTACTGTGAAATCTCTGAGGTTTGCAAATTGGTGGTCATTTAGAGTTTTATGCAGTGATGGAATATGTGCCAAATTGTGTGTTTGATTCTTAAGGTGTATGTTATTTGAGGTGGTAGATATAATATATGCTTTTGTTACCTTAACATACCTTTTCTGTTTGGTAATGTGTGTTCTTGGTTTTAACTGGTGCGACTCCAGGCTTTTAAGATTAAGTATGTACTGTTTTATTGTCTGTAAGTATGTAGCGCTAGAAGGTTATGAAATAGCTACAATTAGAGTTAAGCCCTTGAAAAGAATATCATTTATCTTCTTAGTCTGGGGCACTTGAAAGCTATTCTGATGTTTTTCAAACATTTATCACAGTATACATTTCTGTAATATCTACTGAGATGAACACAGTGTTTAAACAGCATCTGTCCATTAAGTTTGTTATTGTGTGTAAACATGTGTGTGTTTGCATACGCTTGCTCTCACGTGCTCGAGTGAAGACTTACCCACTGGCTGATGGAGTCAGTGCTCTGAGTGCACTCCTGTTGTAGCTCTCATGCTGTTTGATGGCCTTTGACTCTAGTAGCTCCGACAGATCTCTCGTGTCTCTATCTAGGGGAGCTTACACTGGAGACTCTCGGAGCTGAGCAGGGGTTGTTTGTTTAAACTCTGAATCTCTCTCCCTCTCTCTCTCTCTCTCTCTCTCTCTTCTGCTACTCTTCCTAGCATCTCTCTCTCTTGTGCTACTCTTCCTAGCATGGTGCTTAGGATGTGCTGTATGGATACAACATGTTACTCTCACCTCAGCTCAAGATTACTAGTCTTGACAAAAGTATTGGATCACACCAACTTTAATGACATTGCATTCAAATACATGGAGTTGATCCACACTTTGGAGATACAACTCTTCTCTGAAGGCTTTCCACAAGATTTTGGAATTTCTCTGGGAATTTGTGCCCATTCTTTCTGTAGAGCATTTTTGAGATCAGGCACTGATGTTGGAGGAGAAGGCCTGACTCACAATCTCCGTTCCATGGTTGAGGTGCGGGACAGTCTAGTTCCATCACACCAAAGTCATCCAGCCATGTCTTTATGGAGCTTGCTTGAAGCAAAGTCAATATGGTGGGGGACATGTCACTGTTGATGTTATCTCTGACAAAAAGAAAGTGTTATCGGCTAAGAAATGATTCTCAGGGTAATTATTTAGGGATGCCTTGATTTTGTGAAATCCAGTGAATACAATAAGAAGTCCTAAGCCTCGGCCCATTCGATATCTAGTCGCTTAATCATTTTGAAACATACTTAATGAGTAAAGTTCAAATCAGTTGTGGAGGTATCCCAAGCTGGACACTTTCAATGGGAATTAATGGGAATCTATGGGAATTAATCGGCATTAATGTGAAATAACTAGACATTTGGGGTCATTTATACAAAGGGCAGCTGGTCGCCCAGTGGTTAGAGTGTTTGCCCTATGATCAGGAAGTTGTGGGTTTGAATCCCAAGTCTGCTAAGCACCTCTGAGATACGCTTAAGCAACGTACAGTCCCAGCACACAGCCCGCTGCTCCCTTTGGTGAATGGGTTAAACACAGAGGAAGAATTGCATGCTGTTTGCACTGTGTGCTGTAGTGTGTTCACATATGACAGAATTTCCACGTTCAAGCAGACATTTTAATTGGAAGCAGAGGAACTCTGGTCTGTGGTTACTTGCAGTGAGCCCTGGGGAAACTGGGCACTTGGCTACATGCTGCTGCACATTTATGGCATTCTTAACAGAGGAATTTGCATATGTACACATCCTTTACTCTGCACTGGCTGGGGTGAAATGTATTCACACATCAGTACATGTGACATTGTTCTGTAGAGATTGTAAAAACTGTGCCATGCATAGATATACAGTAAACATTTGGCGTGGCCTTCAGAAAGTTGATTTTGGACAAATGAATAGAAATCCATGAATAGATAAACTCTCCTCAATCAGCATGCCAAATCAAACTGTAACCTACATTCATGTATGATACCAGAAAACAGGCTTGTAGAAGGCAGAAGTCCTTGGGCTCAAATGCAGTGGCGTGGCTTCAGCAGCCCTGCTGTAGTGTGCAGAAATGATTTGTGCATGCACAGTGCAAGCAGGGGGTGTGACCCTGCAGTGAATAGTATGCTGTGTGCATGTGATTGAGGAATCCACACAACAGGGAAGATAGTCAACAGAATTCGCATTAAATTTAGTTTTTTTTAACCAACCTCATGCTGCATGTTTTTTTTTTTTAACTTTATTTAAGTTCCCTGTTATAAGCCAACCTTCAGTTTTGCAAATGTCTGTTAATTCCCATATTTTACTGTTAATTACCACAGAAAGCTTCCAACTTTGAAAAATCCCAGAATTTTGTAAGCCTAATCAAGGTTGAGCTTCTAGCACTAATCATATGAGTGGGAGGAAAAGAGCTGACCCTGTTCTGGTTTCTGTGAACATCACTGAATATTGAACATCAGTGATCTTCAGGCTAAGAAAAAGCATTTGTTTTATCTTTTTGAATTTTCGCTTGTCAAAGTAAAACATGTCTATTGCTGTGGTCGTCCTGGGACTATATATTTGATTATCAAATGCATAAATGCTCTTATGTTTTTGCAATGAGCTTCTAACGAGGATGAGGCTGGCTTGTTTCATTCCAGTCATCACAGAAGCAAATGCCTGTAATGCTTTACCACAGCAGTGTGGTTTGTGAGTAGTGAAAGGATGAAGCATGTATGGGATTGTGGATCCTCCATGTGGATTTAATTTGCTCCAGATTTGCTCCTGATGTGCCTTCTTCTTACCCCACAGTGGTTCAGAGTCAGCGTGTCCGTGTGATGCCTGAGGTAAAGGCCTACCCAAACGAGTCTGTTAACCTGCGCTGCGAGTTCAACAACCCAGGAACTACTAAACTCACACAGGTACTGATGACTTTACTTTTGTCAAATTAATGTGAGATTTCATTTCTTACTGACGGCCAGTGCTAGACAGTCAACTTGCGATAATTCAGCCAGTCAGTAATAGAGTCTGTCAGATTGTATTTCAGTCAGTCTGTAATTCAGTTTTCCTTCCAGTGAATGACTATGTGAGTCAATTAGTGATACAGTCCGTCAAGAGGCCCATTATTCATTCATTAGCTGTCATTTCTGCTATAATTCTGCAAACACATACATGGACACTGAGTGAACTGCATGGTACCCTTGCATGGTACCCAAACGCTTACAGTTTGAAAAAGGCTGATTGCATAACCATTCAACCCCCATGCCATGCAACCGCTATGTATTTTACAGCTAAAAGATATTGCCTTAACCAAGAGACAGTTGGCTTGACATCTACCTATTAATGTATAAAGATCACATTTTGTATAAAAGATCTCTTTATACACTTTTCTTTTGGTGAAAACTGTGAATCTGTGAAAGCTGTGAAAATGAAGACCAATGAGCCTTTAAAGGTAGTTAGAGATGAAGCTAGAAATGAAAAGGCTGCAGATTCACATGTTTGTGTATCCCAATGCGCAAAGTTGGATGACCTTAGAAATGGAAACTAACATACCACACATGAACTGCCTAAATAAGGCCATCTCTCAAATCTCAGTGCTGAAGCAAGAAGGGAACTGAGGGCCTACCATTCACCTTTAAAAAGTGCTACAGAGTTCAGTGGTTGAGAAGAAAGTGAAGGTCCACCAGTCAACAGTACCAGGAGCTCTGGCCTGTAAAGGTGCATGACTAGTTGTGCACCCTACACTGCCCATCAGGAAACTTACCCCTGTTACTGCAGCAGCAAGTACAGTTCTGGTGTTAAATATTAATGCACACAGCTTTTTCAGTTTCAATGATTTATATGATCTGCTGATGCTGAATTTTGACTTTGTGTCAAAGCCTATTTGTTTGTAATAAAAACACTGGCTATAGAAATCTGTGCAAGTCACATCTCTAACACAGACAAATCTAATGACTTTTAAGGAGTGTGTAAAGTAAACCCATTTTACCAAGTACCTCTACTGTGTGGGGGCTCTTTGTAAGAGTAATCACGCTGAAAGGAAACCAGATGTGCCAAGTTAAAACATATGGGCAGAATTATTCAGTTCAATTCAGCTTTGATTCAATTCATTTCGTTATATAAGACTTTTTACACAATATCACAAAGCAGCTTTACAGAGCAGTTCAAAGGCATCAGAGACAAGCAAAAACATCCTGAAGCTGAAGGATGAATCCATTCTCCTCTGGACAACAGTGGGGAGTGAGTCAGAATACAAATAGTGGTTTAGGCCATTGATTAAACACAGCGGTCCGATTTAGTCATCACACCATGTCTTTTGAGTCAGGTAACAAATTGAGAAGGAGATAAATGTAAATGCGAGTCACAGCTCTGTACAGCATCTTGTACAAAACCCAAGAAATTACTGGTGTAGACCTAAGCTGAAAAATGATGTCTCTTTTACAACAGGCAAAGCTTTTTTAGTTCAGTGAAGTTACAGTAAAGTTCAGTTCTCTTAGTAAAATGACATACATTACTTTGCGCATGATAATGGAATGTAACAGTGAAGATCGACCCTGAACACATGCATGACTGCTTTTGTACAGAAACAACGACAACAATAAACAACAAAGAGAAAAATGTCGAGGGAGAGCATTTTTGTGCACAATTCAGAAATGTAGCTGTTGGCCATTCATGCCAAAGAGCCTAATTACCAGTGAAATATCCTTGATGTTGATCTTTAAAAGTACCTATTGCTCTACTCATAAAACTAGATACCCACTAAAAGTTAAATTGATGTTCGAAGTTACTTCATTGTTACTCTAACATTGCGACAGAAATCTAATGACTGGTATACAACCTCTAGAGCAGTCGTAGAGCAGTAACAATTTTAGTCTAAATTTTACTCTCTTTGTGAATAGTAAGTGCCACTGCACCCTTGCTTGGCCCCACTTTGAAACAACCTCCCACCCAGATATTTGTCATTGTACAAGCTGACCTCCTTGTAGTGGCTGGACTGGATTGCTACGTACTGTGATTGGTTGTACTATTGGTTGGTATTTACTGTTTACTGTTTTAAACAGGTAGTGCCTTTTTTAGGCAGTCAAACTGATTTTTTAAATGACTAAGTAGAGATACTTTTAAAATGTACTTCAACAACTTGGATAGTTCTAGTACGATGTGAAATGGGACACATACTCGATCTGGGTAGTTCTGAATTTTAATGAGTAACAGTACTGCCCCACATTATTCAGTAAAGCAAAGTAGTCAGTGAGTGACTACTCCAGAAACACCGCAGTGACTCATACCTTACCGGCACATGAACACGCTTCGACAATAGTAGTGTCACTTTGTTAGGAATCGTCCACCCCATATAATATATGGTCAGTTGCTTAATGGGGGTTCCTTTCCACTGATAAAAAGAGCAGACGGTGCTTGCAGACAGGCCACGATAAGCTGTAATGGACTGCTTCTTTGAACATGTTTCTAGTCAAAAACGTAGTTAAATTCTGTTTTTCAGCATGTGACTGGTAAATGGCAACGTAAATTACACATGAGGCTTGTGCTAGCTGGTAATGGCACTGCAAATCACTGCCATTTCAGAAAGGTTTGGAATAAAAAGGAAATGATGAACATGACTCTTGTAAAGGATGTGAGATGTCCATGAAAACCTGCCCAGAAATGATGGAAATGGCATAGAAGTAAAATTGTTCTGGAGTGTCTATGGAGGCAGTACACATCAGGCTCCAAATCTTCTAAATAGGTTCTAAATGTGTGCGGAATCATTTCATTATGTGTGGTATCTTACCTGAAATAGTCGATAATATTGCAACAAACTACTGTTTTTTGTCAGTAGGTTTGACCCAACTGTGTTACTTATCTATAGTACTAATATCCAGCATCTCTAGTATATTTGTATAATTGTTCACCTACTTGTAATTCCTGATTATAGTTAATACAAACTGTATATTATGTTCATATTACTGTACATTCAGTTTCTTCTTGTACATATCACCTTTCAAGCACCTATAACCTTTATCCTGCACTTGCTAAACTGCATTTCGTTGCCTTGCACTCGTACATGTGTAATCTAATCTAATCTATATTTCATATTATACTAGATTTATATTTCAAAACACTAGATCATATTTAAAAAATCTGCAGTGTTCTTCTTTTATTCAGACATTATATTTTATATTGTTTTGTCTCTGTGTCTCTGTGTCTTGCAGTCATTACATAAGCAATTTCCTCCAGCATCAATTGTGTGGCTTTAGCGTTTCCTGATTCTGACAGTAGAACTTAATGTTATGGAATTTGTCCATCCAGGAAAGAACATTAAAATTCATAGTTACAATTCCTATGTCTCGGCCCAAATGACAGGTTTTATGTAATGTCATAGAAAGTGTCCTAGAAATGTGAAGGGCAGTCAGTAGTTTTGAATAAGGTCTATAGATAGAAAACAGTAGCAGTGTGTAATGTCCTGTCTTGTGATTTCATCATTACCTTTGTGAATAACCTGTTAATAACAGCAGATCCTGAGAGTTCACCATTTCAAAGTTGTTTTTGACTTTCAGGTCTCATGGATCTTTGAAGCAATTGAGGGCCAGAGGGAGAACATAGCAGTTTATCACCCCACATATGGTGAGAGTTTCCCCACATCAGCCTTCAAAGGCCGTGTCCAATTCACCCAACCCTCTCTGGAGTTCCCATCCATTAGAATCGACAATGTGAAGATGTCAGACGCCGGCAGGTATACCTGCGAATACGCAACCTATCCCAGTGGAAACGAGCAAGGAACTACGACGCTCATCATGCTTGGTAAGCGGCTCACAATGCATACTGGGATAGCTACCTATCTGAGCTGCCCAGCAGTCAGAATGCTAACTATATGCATTTTTAATGCTAGGTCCGTGGCATAAAACAATTACTGATTTTGTGTATCGCATGACAGCAGAAAACTCATTCAATTAACAAGTAATTACTTCCAGTAATTCAATATGAAGACAAAATCACAAGAATGCAGGGTTAACATGAACCAGTGTTCCGTGAGACAAAACAAAAAATACTTTCATTAAAATAAATAATGCGAACTAATAAAATAAATTTGGTTAAACACTGTTTTAAAAAGGATATTAATATCTTGATAGGAAGAATACAGATAGAAGAACACTTTGAATGGTTCTTTATTGCCTTTGAGTGGTGCTGTATATTATATAATTTTGGTGCTGTGAGTCTGAAAATGTATCTTGTTTTTAATAGACTTCATTCTCATTACACAGGTCAACAGGTCAAAATCATCAGAGATAAGTTTATGTGGGTTTTGTAGTTTTTCCTGCTGATTTCAAATCTGTGTTTAGTTTTTCCTGCACATACAGTTTTTGTGATGAAGCTAGTTGTATATTGCATGATAATTAGCATATAATAATTCTTCAAAATCGTGAGTGTTTTTGAAGAAACAGTGGTAGCTGACTGACACTGATCATTATATATATGTCACAGTGTGGCCTGTCTGACTTCATACTGACAATATTAAAACAGTTACTTGATTGGTGCCTGCGGTTTAATAAAATATAAACCGCATGCAAGTCTATTGCAGACCTAATATTACTCATAATTCAGAAAGTTGATGTGACTGAAAAAAACTGAAAGCAGATCTGAAATTAGCATGAAAAACTGGTTTAGCAAAATCTGATGATTACAAAATTTTTTTTTTGACCACTATCAAAACCTGTGACTACCATCTGATAACATTCACCAGAAAACTGTACATTACTGCAGTGCTTTCCTTTGTTCTCAGTGAACATAACAACACTATTTTATGCTATAAGTAATACAAGCATGTGCCTGAGAATAATCCTTATTTGGTTTTGTAGCAGTATAGCTCAGTCGTTGACACTTTATTGCTTTGTATGTTCCTTGTACAAATAGTATATGACTTAAAAAATTCCATGCCTCATTTTCCAAAATCTTTCTGCCTGCCTACTTCTTTGAACACGCGATTTAAATTCTGCTTTTCACTTTGACGTCTATTTAACAGCATGTAACTGGTAAGTGGCAAGGAATATGAAGTATATAACACATGAAACTTGTGCTAGCTGGTAATGGCACTGCAAATCACTGTAGTTTTGGTCTTTTCAGAAAGGTCTGGAATAGAAAGGAAAATACTGAATCCTTAATGTACAATGAATATGACTCTTGTAAATGATGTGAGATGTCCATGGATAGGCTATAATGGACTACTTCTTTGAACACGTTGCTAGTCAAAAACATAGTTAAATTCTGAATGTTAAAATTCTGTTTTTCAGCATGTGACTGGTAAATGGCAACGTAAATTACACACGAGGCTTGTGCTAGCTGGTAATGGCACTGCAAATCACGGCCATTTCACAAAGGTTTGAAATAAAAAGGAAATGATGAACGTGACTCTTGTAAATTATGTGTGTCCATGAAAACCTGCCCAGAAACGATGGAAATGGCATAGAAGTAAAATTGTTCTGGAGTGGCTATGGACTCAGACAGAATTACTAATAACAATTTGATGAGATAAAGGTGACGTCAAGCATTATGTTGTTTTGTTTTTATTCCAAACCTTTCTGAAATTACCTTTAATGACTTGGGATAAGGGCCAGGCAGCATGTGCAGAGTAGTTCTATTCATGATGATCCAAAACTCATAGTCAGAACATGCAGGGGACACGTTACTTTACTAAGTTATACATTCTTTTTGAATAACACAGACTCAACTAAGGCTCAGAACTGTACTTAAACAACAGGCAAAATCAATCGATATGTATACTAGGGCTAACACTACACTATCCTCTATATTTTGGCAGTCAAATACTAAAAGTAATTGATTTTGTGTTATGTAACCATAGAACACACACTGAGATTCTTGACACTTTTCAGTCACTTGTTGGAAACCAACCGCTATTAAACATATATTTCATTTCAAAGGTGAGAATGGAATCACAAAAAGAAATCAGCACAACTATTATACCATGAAGAGAATATGAAAAAGTAAAAGTGACCATTCAGTCATATGTGAACACACCACAGCACTTCCTCTGCATTTAACCCATTCACCAAGTGAAGCAGTGAGCAGCCAGGAACACAGTGTTTGGGGACAGTACCTTGCTCAAGGGTACCTCAGATGTGTTTAGCAAACCCACAACTTCCTGATCACAGGACAAACAGCCTAACCGCTAGGCTAACAGCTAATTGTAATTAAACATAGCTAGAAGTAAAGAGCATGGGACATAAATAAAAAGACTACAACTATCTAACAGTGTCCAAAGTTATAAAATGATAACGATTAACATGATGCTAATCATGGCTTTCTAGGCTATAAAAATCCTCGTACATGTGTAGCTAAAACTGGAAGCCTATCCAGGGAGCTACAGTTTTGTAAGCCAGGACATTTCTTTGAAGAACTAAAGTAACAGATATTAAGTAAAAGCATTTTTAACGCATACAGAAATAGTAAAATACAAGTTAGGCTGTTTCTCATTCAGTCACTTGTTGGATCAGTGTAACTTGGAGAAAACATGGAGATGACATGCTAGCAAACTGATTCATACATGATAAAAAATGTCCAACACCAAAATTAGCGGCCAAGACATTGATACTAAACAAGTTCCCAAAGGTATTTCACTTGTGATTGAGCATAACTTTGACTATGGTTCAGTAGACCAGCTAAAATAACTATAGAAACACATGATTAAAGAAAACATCATAGGCGAGTAAAAATCCTGCCAGACTTGTCTTCATATCTGATCTGCTCTCACGTGACTTCAGTGCTAAACTACGGCACACTCCTTAAAATGACCTGCGGTCAAGATGTTTATCATTCAAATAACTAAGTAATCAGAAGAAGCTGTTCCCCATCCTGGTCGTGAATCCAGCCCGGATGCTGTGAAACCTTATACCAGACACAAGGCAGGAAAAATGTGTGGGAGGGGTGTGTGGGGTCATCCACAATGCTGGTGGCTTTTACAGATGCAGCTTGTAGCGTAAATATCTGTGACAGAGGGTACAGAGGGTAATGATGGTCTTCTCAGTAATCATTACTGTCCTCTGCAGAGTCTTGCTAGCTGATGTGTCACATGATTCCTCTTAGTTATGTGAAGCCATCCAACATTCATGGCTAGTGCCAGACAATGTGCTTTTTATAAGAAACGTAACTATCTAAAGTTCTTTTATTATTAATTAACTGCCTGCAGTTGCTTCAGTTTCATTGTAGCCCGTATGTAACCGCAGCTCAGTAAAGTGGTTAAGTGTTCTGTTTCACACTGTTATTGTTCTGGTCTGTGTTAAAGTAATACAGTGTCTGTTCTCTTCAGTAGTCAGTACATCTGTTTTCATGACTACAGTTTGGGGAAGCTGGTGGACTAGTGGTTAGGGAGTTGTCCCTGTTATCCGAAGGTTGTGTGTTCAAATCCTAGTGTAATCGCTGAAGTCCCCACCCGCTGCTCCCCAGGTGCCCCTTGGTGGTGGCAGCCCTCTGCTTCACTTGCTGAATGTGTTACATGCAGAGAAATTATTTCACATTGTTCACAATGTGTGCTGTCATGATCATAAGGGGCCACTTTACTTTACTTGAACTTAAGCTAAGCTATGGAGTCAGAACATCCAATACCACTTCAATTAGACAACAAATTACTTGGGCTTTAGTTACTGATAAACACTGCTTGACAAAATACCCTCAAAAGCACTAACAGTCCAAGATGTGTTTGAGAGCACAGACCCGGGACTGGATTTTGGCTCTGCTTACTTCTGTTACCTCTGCTAAAGGCAGTATGTCTGCCATTTGTATTAATGGTAATGGCTCCCCATTAGCCACACTCATTATTTCAGTGACTAAACCACAGCAGTCAGGGGTTTAGGGTGAATCAGCACTGCTTTGATCCTTGTGCTTGTTAAGCTCCATCTTATGTTCTTTATTTATTTGCTTTTGTAAACATTGTGTCTACCTTGTAAAGATGTATGCAAACACTGTCATTTCTTCCTGTGAATGGTCACTGATCCCTGTCTGAATTCTTCTTGTATGTCTTTATTTTCTTCCACTGTTCTTAAGGTCCTCCACTTTCTTTTCTCTGATTCTCTTGCAGGTCGACCTCGTATTTCTAATTTAGCACTTCTGTTTGGGTAATGCAGTTGGTGATTATGTTCATGCATTGCCTGCAGTGTACAAGAAGCCTGAAGTCAGTTGGGGTGTGGAATAGTATACAGGTTCATTGGCCATCAGAATGTAGTTGTGCTTTTACTTTTAGTTTCTGTTAAAAAATAGACTCATTTATATAGTGTGTGGTCTTATTAGTGTGCCATGCTGACAACACGCACACACACACACACACACACACACACACACACACACACACACACACACACACACACACACACATACACCTGTTTATTTATTTATAATACATCTATCAGCCACACGGTTAAAATGATTGACAGCTGCAGTGAATAACATTGATCACCTTGTTAAAAGTGCACCCGTTAACAGGTGGCAATACTGTAGTACAAAATTAACAAAAGAAAGTATTTATAATATATTCTGTTAGTAACTATTATATGAAATTAACTATTACATGTGGCTTTTACTTTACACTTCACTTTAAATTATGCAGTGTATCAGTTCAGTTAATTATGCAAAATTTAGCTTGAGAGCAGTGATGAATAAAAACGAAACCCACATTATATCGCCAGTGCAAGTGAAACCATTTTGTTGTATTTGATTATTCTTTTTTTCCTCTCACTCAGCTAAGCCCAAAAACTCAGCCTCCCCGGTCGTAGTGCAGGCTAGTAGTGCCAAGGTTGTGGTAGCACGATGCAAGGCGCTACAGGGGAAGCCTGCTGCCACCATCACATGGGTGACCAGCGCCATGGGGGAGTACAACAGCACGTCTCAACCGGAGTCAGATGGCACAGTGACGGTGAAGAGTGAGTTCCGCATGGCCCCGGCGTCCACTGATAACAGCCGAGAGGTCGCTTGCGTGATCAACCAGCACACACAGGACCGGCCTCAGACCTTCCCCATGAAGCTGGTGGTGCAGTGTAAGATATGCACACAGTCAGACACACACACTTGTTAAGTGTCATACAGTGTTAAGTGGTATTGCATAAGTTCCCCAGATGTGTTTTATGTGCTTGTATTCCCCAGATTATTATATCTATTGTTAGTGCACTGTTCATCAGTGGTTAGGAGCCTCACGTCACCACCAACAAGCAAGTACACTGTATGATTAAAAGTATTGGGACCCCTGACCATTACCCCAACAAGGACTTCAATGAACCGCATTCAAATGCATAGATTTTAATATGGAGATGGTCCCTCCTATAACAGCTTCCACTCTTCTTGGAAGGCTTTCCACAAGATTCTGGAGTGCTTCTGTGGAATTTGTGCCCATTCGATCTGTAGTGCCTTTATGAGTTTGGGCGCTTCATGTTGGACGAGAAGTCCTAGCTCGCAATCTTGGATTCTAGTTCAACCCAAGGGTGTTGGAAGGGGTTGAGGTCAGTGCTGAAGGTTAGCCTTCACTGGAAGTAAAAAGCCTCCTGAATTCAATCATTAAGAGGAGTGTCACAATACTTTTGTCCATATATTGTATTATTTGTGGGGTGGATCATTCTAAGCAGTTCAGCAGTGACTCTGACGTTAGGCCTCGTTTACACTGTCTGTTAAATGTGACCCAATTCCGAACTTTTACTCATATGTGACACAGATCGGATCTCTTCCATGACAGTGAAAACAGGAAAAAAACGCATGCATGCGGATATTTTGAGATTGGTTTCAGGCCTCGTTCATGTGTGGAAATAAATCAGATATAAATCAGATATGTGCCAATGTGTGTAAACAGGCAGATCGGAATTGTTGCAAGCCACCAGAGAGCAACCCCGAGGCGCATCTGCAAAGGGATGGCCCGGCGAAATGTGGTGTCGTTGTAAGAGAGGAATGCGAACAAACGTTGACACAGCAAATCGAAAGCTAGCTTGCTCATTCTAAAATTTCGGACCAACTGCTCCTTGCTAAAGCCCGCTACAATATTCTCCCACCAATCCTGAGATCTCTCACGCACCCAGACGTTCCTCTGAATGGTCGAGGCCAAAATAGCTGAAGCATATGCGCAGGCTGCAATAATCGCCCTTTTCCTTCTTCTCCGCTTCAAAATTATGCTGTTATTTTGCAAATTTGGCATACATCGCAGAGCTAGCATCAAGCATATTTCGCATTCGTCCATCTTGGCTACTGTGTGGTGTAACAACGCCCCTTTGCTATAGCAAGTGTAAACAAGCAAATCGGATATGGGTCTCAATTAAAAACACGTGTAAACAGAAGGTAAAAAAAATCGGATATAGTCATCAAATCAGAATTGAGCATCAAGACCTGCAGTATAAACGAGGCCAAAGAGAATAGCTGGCGTGCTGGATGTCACTGGTCCTTGATGATGCTGTGTGCCTTTTTCAGGTTTCTTTGGAGGTAGAATTCTTAAACTGCAGGGAGACTAGCGCCAGTGATGTGCTGTGCCACCTCCAGGACTGTAGTAATTGCTCTCCCACACCAATGGCGAGCTTTCGATCGCACTCCTGTAGAAGTTAGAGGCAGCGCACGCTCGAGTATGTGTGAGGGTATTTGCTTGGGCATGCGTGTGTGGAGGAATCTGACTGTTCCTGTCTAAATGTGCAGACAGGGAAGGAAAATGGCGCGAGTTTGAACAGTAAAGATGGTGCCTGCAGGTGGAATGTGGTCCTCTCTGGATGTCGTCGATAAAACAGGTCAACCAAAAAAAACAAATTTGTAATAATCAGAAACGACAACACACTTTTCTAAACCAGCTTTTCATGCTGATCTCAGATCTGCTCTCAGTGTTTTTCAGTCACATCCACTTTCTGAATGCTGAGTAATATTAGTTCTGCAATAGACCTGGATGCGGTTTTATTAAAGCGTCACCAATCAAGAACTGCTTCAGTATTTTCAGTGATGAATGTTTATTCACACACATCAAAACAAACACACTTGTCTCTCTGGGTCACAGAATTTCATCAACATTGCATGTCTTCTAGTCCAAGGCACTGGGGACATGATGCCTGGTCAGTATCCTCGCATGCCTCCTCCATTCCCTGTAAAAGAGCCATGCGTTGATGGCGATGACGGTCATAGACCTTCCAGCACCAGGCAGAGAAGAACTCTTCAATCGGATTCAAGAATGGAGAGTAAGGTGGGGGGGGGGGGTTGAGTACAGTGAAGAGTGGGTGATCTGTAAACCAGTTGTGGACTGAAGCAGCCCTCTGAAAACTTACATTGTCCCACATGACGACATTGTCGGGTCTCTGAACATTAGTGAGTATATACTGTAGACTGTTCAGGAATGTTATAGTGTGTGCAGTGTTATATGGGCCCAGGGTTGCATGATGGTGAACAACAACATTTTGACTTATAGCTGCACACGTTACCAACACGTTGTCCTGGGACATTGATCATGGCACGGTGTGCAATAATGTTCCTGCCACGTCTCCTTGTTTTAGTGAGGTAAACCTGCCTCATCCACAAAAATCAACTCATGACCCACGACATCTGCCTCTAGCTCATCACTCTCTGGAAATGACAAAACAACAGCCCTATAGTGCGCACTTCCAGATTCAATACCAACGATACCATAGCTTAGCTGCACATATTCATATCGCAGCTGTTTCACGCAGTCACTGTTTCTTTCAAAAGGGACTGTAAATTGGTTCCATCCTGATTTTGTGGCGTGCCAGTACAGGAGATAATACAGAAATGCTCACATTGTGTATGTTTTGGAAGGTGGTGTCATCCTCTAGTATGCGCTGCTGTATTTCTCGTAACCTAATGGAAATATATGTTATCACCATGTTGACTATATGCGTCTCTTGTTCTTCAGTGAACATTCTTCCTCTGCCCCAGATCCTGGTTGTCTAGCAATTCCGTAGAGTAGCAATTTCAGTTTTACATTTACTGTACTCCAAGCTGAAAGCTGACCTGTGGTTTATTTATTGTGTTCATGCTGATTGCAAAGTGAACTAATTAACAGTTTGCACATGTGACAGTGGGGCCAGACAGTTGGCAAAACAGTTTAAAGAATAGCCATAAATGTGTATAGTTTTACTAGGAGTGTGTTGATCATTTAGAACTTGTGTGTAAAGCAGTGAGTTGTGTTTACAGTCCTGCAAAAAGAGTGCTGTGCAGTGGATTGTATTTACACATTTGCAAATAGTGTGTTACAAAAGTGAAAACTGAGTGCAAAGCAGTGTTTGTGCTTTTAATTTTGCGAACTCAGTGAGGGATTTCGCTATAACTATTAATAGTTTCAGAAATTGTGCTGTAAGAATCATTGTTAGTGTTTAAGCATTCAGAAAAAACTGTAATACACTGTCAGACACGCCCCTCAGCTCTGATTGGTTGTCATCAGTCAGAATCAGAAACCTATTGAAGCCACAGAAAATTGCTTATGTAACGACTGCAGACACACAGAGAGACAAGAACAATATATAATAAGTGACCCGATCTGCCGTAAGGAGTCTGAAGTCGGCGTTCTATTTAGTGAGATACGTTGTTATGTTGAAAAACATCAAAAATATCGATTTTTCGTTTTTGGTCTTATATGAAAGAAAAGCTCTTTAAAATTAATCTCCCAACGTTCCATCATAGAAATAATTGTGGAAATGTACTTAATGGCTGTTTAAGTTGAGTTGCAGCTCTCAGATCTTACAGAAATATGAATTATTTAATTATTTAATACATATTTAGGAATAATTGAAGCTTCAGTCTGATTTACTGTATTTCTCTAAGTGTCTAAAGGCCTGCAGTAGAATGTTGCTGTTGAATTCTGGGTGCATCTCTTTGGATGCTATGGTTTGTTAAAGATATCAACAAAAAACAACAAAAACTTTAAATGCGATTTTCTCGGTTTTTCAGTTGGAAAATGGTGTGCGAAACCAGAAATCAAACGACTGTAACTTGACAACCGTTTAAGATACAGCTTTGAACAAGAGATCATTTTAAAGCTTATTTATTCATCTTTTTCTCATCAGTTTTGAATTTTGGGTCATTGTGACTCATTTTGCCAGATCAGGTCACATATAATGTGTAAATAAACTCTAAATGTAAAAAATCTCTTCGAAAACACACCACCCTACACACAGTGCTTGTATAAACACTACAGATAAGAAACACAGTTGAGTGAAATCTACCGACGCAGATGATAATTTGGAGTAAGTTATTGCACTCAGTACAGATCAGACGTAATATAAAGTGATAAAAAGTAATTTTGACCGACATAGTGATACCGCACATGAAGACTATTGCATGTAAGATATGGCACATCATGAAAATTAGAAAATGTCACGTTTTAATGGCATTATGAGACCCAGGGGGAGCCGGAGTAGCCTGAGGTTTTCAGAGTATCTCTCTCTTGTACTACTGTCAAGATAAAAAGAGCAAAATCACAAAAAAGTAATCGTTTATCTGTTGCATATTGTAGCTTTAAAGGGATAATTAATCTCAGTTAAGATGCACCCAGGTGTAAACTACCAGTCAAAAGTTTGGACACACCTTCACATTCAATAGTTTTCTTTGTTTTTATTATTTTCTGTAGATTAATATTAATAAACTAAATGCTGAAGGAACTCCTGTAATTCTGCAGTAAACAGAGACAGAGGTAAAGACCCCAGACTCTGTTCTGTAATAAGGGAATGATGGACTGTTGTGTTTTACTGAGTTCAGTGGTTCTGGCCATAATGTGC
>JBBPDB010122153.1:0-17710 GCA_037974465.1 Brachypetersius altus
ATGTTATTGTGTGTTAATGTTATTGTGTGCTTTTGTTACTGTGTGTTAATGTTATTGTGTGTTAATGTTATTGTGTGCTTTTGTTACTGTGTGTTAATGTTATTGTGTGTTAATGTTATTGTGTGCTTTTGTTACTGTGTGTTAATGTTATTGTGTGTTAATGTTATTGTGTGTTAATGTTATTGTGTGCTTTTGTTACTGTGTGTTAATGTTATTGTGTTATTTTGTTACTGTGTGTTAATGTTATTGTGTGTTAATGTTATTGTGTTCTTTTGTTACTGTGTGTTAATGTTATTGTGTGGTTTTGTTATTGTGTGTAGTGTTATTATATGTTGATGTTATCGTGTGGTTTTCTCATTGTGTGTATTGTAATTGTGCATCTGTTGATGTTATTGTTTGTTTTTTTTATTGTGCGTCGTGTTATCAGATGCTGTTATTGTGTGTTATTGTTATTATGAACTGTTATTAAGTATTTTGGTACTGTATATTGTTATTATTATATGCGCACTGTGATCTCACTATGTCCTTATTATACACACCACACAATTTTTGAGGACAATAAAGTGGTCAGAAATTAAAAAAAAAACATTGGGCGCAACCCTGTTCCTTTTTTGTGTCTGTCCCATTAACCAGAAACTCTCAGCATCCATCACAGCCTGTCACAAAACACACACACTTCTCTTCCATTTATTCTTGGGACACAAAGTAGTATAATTCTCTCTCACACACACATACACACAAACACACACACACACACCCTGGGCACTCAGCCTCAGGATCCCCAACTATTCCTTGAATCCATCGCTATCAGCATTTCATTCTCCTCGAAGACAGAGAGAAGAGAGAGAAGAGAGCGATGCGGCAGCGCAATAGAAGAGGAGGAGATGAAAAATAAATAGCACTTTTATCTGATTTGCTCCCCCCTCCACATCAGTTTAGGAAAAGCAGCGCGAGGAGATTGTATGGGAGGCCTCGTGTGCAGTAAAGGGGAATGCTGTGTAATCATTTTCACTCCCCCGGCCCGCTCTACATTGATCTGTTCTAGTGAAATCATCTCTGGACTGTTATTAAATCATTATACCACAACAGCAAGACACACATACACACACACCCTCTCTCTCTCTCTCTCTCTCTTTTTATAAAGATAACAGCTTATTTTTTTACACCTTTATTGCTGAACACCAAACAAAGTTTCAAAGAGGCAAAGTAAAAGACTCACACGCATTAAATAAGCAATAAGTTTGCTTTATTTATTTATTTCAGTGATTTGTCACTTTTCTGAGGACTGTACGATGGGCAGTTGTGGGCATATTCAAAAGCGGCAAAAAAAGAAAGAATGTCTTTGGTTTTCTTTTCAAATGTTCAGTCTCATTATCAATGTTTTTTTCTAATTTGGGTATTTCGCCAAAAATGATAACATGGCATAAAGGGCCATGTCAGGGAAAATGTCATTTAATAATAGACCTTACACACAATTAAAGTCTCAAAATGTACCATTCATCCAGATAATATGTGGAAAATAGCCGGTGAAAACTGGCAGTTATGATTCTGCTGGCTTTGTGATGTCACAAAAAAGCAATAAAATTCATGAACAAATCTATTCAGGCAGGTTAGCCCCACCCATTCAGGCTTAAGTAATAAGGAGTGGACTGCTTAGGTGTGGACTGCTTTTGGAATGAGGCACAGTACAGGGCAGCCAATCAGAACAGATTTTATTTACATGACTCACTGTTAAAGGTACAGTGTTTCAAAAACACTTTAATTCTAAGGGCTAAGCAAGGGTTGGAATATGGTTTAATCGATTATTACTTTTTGTCCCAAAAACCCCCAAAATACATGAGCATCACATTAGGACATGAAGGAAAAGAAATAAAGTGGAAAAGCATGTAAGTTCTTTAACTTAAATAAATATATCTAAAATTTATCATATGTTTTTGTGGAAAAATCAATTTATTTCTATAAATATAGACAGTATTTTTTTCCTCTGTTGAAAGTGTCTAATTCCATCTCATTAATGCTGCATATTTCAAGCACTATTTTGTGAAAGAAGTTGAAAGTGTCTGCATTATTTCTAGAAACGTCCAACGATCTGCCCATAAAGACACTTTGACAAGAAAAGATATCAAGTAAAATAGGTGGAGATGCATCTAAATAATTCTCTTACAGTGAGATTTAGGAGATATATTGACCAGATTCTGCCCATTCTCTTGTTGAGAGATAATTTTTTTTCCAGTGGAGAAATGAGATTTATCACCTGCCGCCAACATTTTTGGACAGATCCCAGACCAGAGTGCTCTAATCAAATCAACACTCGGAGACGCTCTAAAACAGCCTGCTCAGCCTTCTGACCCGGCCGGCTTTGAAGTTAGCGAGTCAGGGGCGTGAACGCAGGCTGTTTGTGATGTAGAGTTGGAAAACTGAAAAGGATAAGCGTGAAAGGGGAGTTCACGGCCAGAAACGTTTTAAGGCTTTAGGAATTAGGCTAATAGCCTGGTCTTGAGAAGAAGGCCTGCAGCAGATGTCGTTTGGACCATGGAGCTGCAGAGCTGGTGTCGCTAAGCTGCAGAGAGCTCGTCTTTACGCATACTAGGAAGTCACACAGCTCATCCATGACCAACTGGCTTCGGGAGTGTGTGTGAGTGTATGACTATGTGTCTGTGTGTGTGTGTGTGTGGCAGTGTCGTAGCTTGGCATGTTCGGAGCTCCCTCTGCCACGGGTACACCAGGACCAGGCAAGGAGCGGGCAGAGGCAGCACCCGGCTAATCCAGTGATAATGCTAATCTTCTCACTGAAGTGTTCTCTCACACCTCTCTTCATAACTTCTGTGGAACACACACACACACACACACACACACATGGGTGACATCCCCCATTGCCAGTGCAGAAGAAATGTCAAACAGACTGCAAAATCTCTGAACAGGAATGAGGACAGGAATGAGATCCTGCAGAAAGAGCAAGAACACAGTGTTTGTGAACGGTACCTTGCTCAAGGGAACCTCAGAAGTGCCACTAGCAGTCTTGGGGAATCGAACCCACAACTTTCTGATCGCAGGTCAAACGCCAAGGATACGTGTGTGTGCATGTGTGTGTTTGTGTGTGTGAAATATTCTCCAAATGCATTGTTTTGGAATTTCAAGCTACATTCGCTGACAAACATTTTCACCATACAAAGTACAGACTAATCAGCTGTTAGGCTCTTTCTTTAAAACAGAATTTACAGTGTTTAATCCCATCCGACATTCGAAACGTTTCTCTAGAACAAAAGGTAATTTGTACGTGTTTTGTGTGACACCAGACATCACAGCACTCTACCAGATGAAAAACAAATGCATGTACTGATACATTTCAAATAATTATCATTATTTATTTTGATGACTTAATGACAGAAAACTGAGCATTAATAAGTGATACTGAATAATTATTAGTTATTAAAATAGCACAAAAAAAGTCATTTTTCCTCAGCTTTGGTTTGTCAATTTCAGTTCTCAATGATTTGTCAATGATCAGAAGAAATCATTCCTATAACTATGCTTTGTTTCTGCTTTGAGTACTCCCTGGATTCTGACAAACTATTTGCCTTCATATGCCACTTAAGACCAAAAATACAACTTCAACTAAATTTAAAAAGTAAAAACCTCAGAAAAAAACAACAGAAAAAAAATCTGTGACTCAGGTTTGTTTCGACATGGATGTTCGGGGAGGTGACAGCATTTGACAACAAAAGCAATCTCGCTTTGGGCTGAAGATTTCTCCTCAGTAAGCTCGTCAAGTGTCTAATCAGAACCTGCCTGGTTTCACAACAGCTCTGAGTCGGTTTCCCCGAGTCACGAGGTCAGGCAGGGACAGGCCGGTGAGACTGCATGCACTTTCCGAGCCAAAGAAAACCTACTTCCCCCTTAAATCCTTCTTTATCTTCACTCTCTGTGAAAAGTCCCTTCATCATTAATTAAGGGGCAATCACACACACATGGGCAGCCACCTCCACGGCTAAGCAGATAATGGATTAGCCGATTATCCTATTTGAGCTGTGCTGTTTCAGCTTAGGCGACTTTCACAGCTCGCTGACACCCGGGCGGGCTAAGTCACCACTAAGACCACTCCTGACAATGACAAATCGACCGAACGTACACCTCACCATCCATCACGGTGCTATGAAGACTGAAAACAGACTCTCTGCAGCCCTAGGCCTGTAGCTCTGGACACATAAGGATGCTAACAGTCCCTGCGTGAAGTCGAGTTGGCGAGAGGCTATCGCAAGTCAGGTTTTTTTAGAGGTTACGCCACCCACAAACAGGGCTCATGTCAGTGTGACTATCGCACCAGGGGATCCAGCCCATCCATAGACCAAAGGGAGAGCTTTGACACGGGCTGGCTGTCTGCTCATCTCCCCTGCTACCCCCTGGAGGCTTGGAGGCAAACTGAGCCAAAGGGCTTCACTGGGCATGCTAAAGTCACAGCCAGCAAACAGCACATTAACCCGGATCCATGGATCACAGCGCCCGAGCCGCAGGAACAGTGGGGGACATGTGGCCATCTGAAGCCATGAGGGAGCTGAAGGAGAAGGAATGAAACAGCCGTTGAAATTTGCTGCCGGCTTCTGATGAGCATCATATGCAGATGCCATCGTTCCCTGCTTGATCTCTTTCACACTGCACTTCATCCCTGAAGATGATTTATTGACAAGTACAGTGTATGCCCGCAAAGTCGGGGTTTAGAGTTTGCAGCCTCAGTCATTCGCAGAATTTTTCTTAGAAAAGCTAATAATTGTTCATGGAAACCGTGGACAATATACTGTGGCAATATATTATTTTTCATTCTTTTCATACTGCTGTAATCAGAGGCAGGAGGTTTGAAAGTAGCCATTCCGAGAACATTATTCATTTCTCCTTGCAGCTGATTGGTTGCTCCCCTGTGATGTATCTCTGGCAGATGCCATTGTAATTCTGTCTATGTCTCGTGTTATTTTAACATGGTGTGGAAAGCCTTTCAAGAAGAATGGAACCTGTAATATCTGTAAAGGGGGACCAACTTCATATGTTGGTGTACTGGGCAGGCATCCCAATTCTTTTGTCCATATAGTGTACTGTTTCCAAAGCCTTGAAGTTGACTCTTGATTCCTGAATACTTGGAATTCGAGAACTGCCTTCTTGTGGAATGGGCTCTAACTGAAGGAAAGTGTTTACTGGTGCCTGAGAACAACACTCGCCGAAAAGCAAACACTGCAGCACTGTTGCCTTTATGAGGAAACCTGATTACTCTTTTAGCCACTGAATATGACAGCAGGTAACCTGAATGTGATAAAAGGCAACACTGAACACAATGCTCGGTGCCCTTTAAAAGACAACTGAAGGGCACAAAAAATAGCACCTTAATTCAGGCTCTGTATGATGTGCCACTTACTCCTCTGAGAGGAAAAGGTCATTTTCTGGCAGGTGATTATGCTGAGCTTCATGACCTCAACACAAAAAAAGATAAAAAAATGAGGCATTGCGGTAGATGTAAGTGCGAGTACACAACATTAAAACACCACATGAGAAGGAATGTATCTATAGATAGATAGATCAGCTGTTCTAGGCATAGCTCTAGGTACATGCCAGTGAAAACATTTAAATTACATTCCTGCCACCCAGTAACAGCCTGTGCAGTCACAAGCTCTCTGCAAAATGAAAACAGGCCAAATTGATAGAGATTTCATGTTTCCCAGTTCCTTGGATGGAAGATGTGATGATGAGTAGTGGTTTGGAAAATGCAGTTTTGTGTGCTGTGTCTCTTTGTAGACATTATTTCAATACTCGAGCTTGTAAAACATCAAGCCGGCATTTTGGATGTTAGTTGTTGGGGGTGAGCTTTTTCAGAGTGCGTGTACAATGAAAGCTAAAATGCTGCAGTCACTGTAAACATCAATCTAATTCCCGAGGGCGAACAATTCCACCCCATCCCTCTGACACCTTGTAATACAAATTTTTAGCTTCACTCCACCAGTGTGTCAGCAGAATCTCCTGCTGCACTGATTACTTTAACTGTCAGTTAATCAGAGTTCCCACTGCGTTCTATCTCAACACCTGTGTTTTGACTCTGGAACGTCAACCTGAATTGCAGGATTTTCTGCCGGTTTAATGGCGCAGAGCAAGTTTTTGCTTCTCTGCAACCTGCAGTAATATGAAGCTGTAAGAGATTGCAGGCTGTGTGAAATTATTTCTGGGGTAAAAAAAAAAAAAAGAAAAGATGAAAGCGTCTGCTCACAAGTGCCAACTGTGTTTTGGCAAAAGCCTCGTTTACCAGGCCCAGCCAGGCCCAACCGGTTTGACTGATGTTGGTTCAAATACAACAGGGATTATTATTATTCGTCCTCAGGTTTGCACAGAGGATTAAACAGCATCTCTGAAGACTGGATTGATGGAAATGAATTAGGTCAAAAAAAGACGTCTCAGAATTGTCACCATCGTATTTGTACAGAGGTTTCTAATGACATACATCCCAGCAGCCCACAGTCTCGCCAGACAACTGCTAAAGGTTTGGGGCTGAATATGCATGAGAAAATTGTCTTATTAGGGTGGTAACTAATGTCTTGTGAAGGTAGAGTTCGGGGTAAGTGACCTGTAGTTAGTGAATGACTGGGAGCTGAGAAGAGTGGGACAGTTTTACAGCATCCCACCTTGAAACTGTCCCACTCCTCTTCTCGATCACAGCCGTCTGAAAGAAGAGAGACCTTATGAAAATCTGAGTAATGGAGGACAGTTTGCATAATCACAGAAGCTCATTTCATGTTCTGAGTGTTATTTTTTGCACATTTTCTTATTCATTTTCGAATATTTAGGAATAAAGCCTGTTCTGGGAACTCAGGCAATGCTGACATGTTAAAAAACAATTCAGTGCTACAAAATCTTTCAAGCTCTACATTCAGAACAGTAAAAATCCTGGAACTGCTATATATTTGGCACTACAAAATCTCATTAACCCCTGAATTCAGTTCTATAAAACATCTTTTAGCCCCATACATGCAGTACTACAAAACCTTTCAACCCCTGAATTCAGTAGTTTTTGCTGAGAAAATGTGCAAAAACATCACTCTAAACATGAAATAAGCATCCAAGATTATCTTTCTGTGCACAATAATGATAGACAGTCAACTTCAGCTTGATCTCTTAATAAGACTCTTTTGCTTGTAATAAGAGACAGAAATGTAAGTAATTTTTCATACTGGTTTTAATATATTATTGAAGATGTGAAGACATTGTTGCCAGGAACACAGCAAGAAAAAAACACCAGTGAACAGGATAAGGGGGTGAGGCTAAAGGTGGGGCCAAGACCACTCACATGGAACAGACACATGGAGAATGTAAAGAACTACATAGACAAGAAAACAGGTGGAGGATAAAACATTAAACAGAGGGGGAAAACAGGGAAAGATGGGGAGAATGTTACACCCACTACCAGAACCAAGGAGACCAAAGAGAAACACTCAGGCACCCTCAGAGATAGCTTTTACCTCTCACACACTATAGATCCCCCTTTGGTCCACTGCTACTCTGTAGGTCAGATGATCAGACAAGACCATCAATGTGGCGAGGGAGACATTGAGCGATGCAGCCACGGTTATCGATCACCCAGCAGCCTTCAAACACACACAACACTTCCACAAGTCCATTCCTTCACAGGTGGTCACTAATCAATAGGTAAACAAGTAATCTCTCACGGTGTTTTTGGGACCAGAAAAGACAGAAGAGAGATGAGAGACGGAGACCAATAAGGTGCTTTATTTAAACTTTGATCCTTTCTGTTAAACCCAGTGTTTATAAGAGGGTAGAGCTGACACACAATTCTGATCTGCTTCTGAGGCAGCTGCTGTGTGAGAAAATGTGCAAATATAACAGTGTAAACATGCAATCAGCATCTAAGATTATCTTTCTGTGCACAATAATGAGATTCTTGTCTTAAGATATTAACAGAGATGAGAAGAACTAGACATTTTTGCCTTCTTTGGGGCAGCTGGAGGCCTAGTGGTTACGGCGTTCACCCTGCCATCAGGAAGCTGTGGGTTTGAGTCCCAGGACTGCCAGTGGTACCTCTGAGGTTCCCTGAGTAAGGTACTATCCCCACACACTGCTCTCTGGGTGCTGTGTTCCTTCACTTGGTGAATGGATTAAATGCAGAGGAAGAATTTTGCACTGTGGTGGGTTCACACATGACAGAATTTTCACTTTAAAGTCCTTTGGCAGATATCCTTGACATCCCATTTTCAATATACTTTCTCTAATTGTTTTCTGAAAAAGTTTTCTTTTGTCACGCACACTGTTCTCCATAACTCAGATCCTAATGAAGCTCTCTATGTTTTCAGATGCCAGTGGTTAGATTCAGTTGTTGGTTTTTGAAGAAATGCAACGGCATCTGGTTCTGTGAGACTTCTTCTCTTTCCTTTGCTGTCTCGGGGAAAGCCTGACATCCCAGCATATCACACTGTATAAAGTGCCGAGCGAGGAGAAGTCCCAGAGGCCTATCTTGCATTTCTCTTTTTATTTGTTTTTAAAGTTGTCATGCCTTATTCAGTGTCACACTAATAAAACATTGGGTCTTTTGAGAAAAATTAGTGGGACTAAAAAGGACTTTAGAGGTGTCAGTGTTTGTGAGCAGGTGAGCTTTTTCTCTTTATAAAGGCCTGGAATTGGGGCTGTCATACTTTTTTCTTACTTTTTTCTTGCATTGTAATTAATATTACTTTTGAATGACAGGCATTGTTACACTATATATGCTATATATGACTATACCTTTAGGAACACACACACACAGAGTCACTCACACACAAGGAGCCCTCATTATAATGGAATAGCCCACTGAAAGTGTCGATCAGTGACACTGTCTTACTCTATAGTGGCTTTTTTCCTCCACTGTATTTTCCAAACTTGTTTACAAGCTATTTTCAGGAAGACTTATTTTCAAAGTCTGTCCATGACAGTGAGCTTAGAGGCCAGCGCACACCAGAGTTCTATTTGAGCTCTTGAATGTCACTTGCAGTAGCTGTGTGGACTTTAAGCCTTTCGTGTCTTGGCCCAAAAACAGAAAGCCAGAGCGCCGCCGAGCTTATACCGCGCAGCAGTTTCGACCTTGCGCACCTGCTGCAGAAGTGGGGTCAGAGCTTCAGACGCCACCTGACCCCGAACCCTGAGGCCTGTCATTTCTGCTGTGACCGAGGAGAAATGGAGAAATTGAAGATAGAGGTAAATAAAAAGATAGAAACAGTGACATAGTGAGGTGCATTCCACTGGTAGCGTAGTTGACACACACACACACACACACACACACACACACACACACACACACACACACAGATACACACAAACACAGATACACACACACTCAGAAATGCTGCTGCAACAGCTGTTATAATCCCTTGAGGATGGAGAACACAAACATCAAGTTCGGAACATCTGACATGATATGCCATTTTCCTTTTCCAGCTTGCTCAAACACTCGACGTAATTCCATCAATCAGAATCAGAAACGTTATAGATCCCAGAGGAGAATGTTTATGTTACAGCTGCACAGTCACAGAGAGACACAAAGAAACGAGCTATAATTAATTCATTCATTTTGTGTATCCACTTAATCTTTACTAGGGTTGCGGGTACCTGGATCCTATCCCAGGGGTCTATGGGTGCGAGGCAGGGACTCTAAAAAATGCTTAGTATTAAAAGCATGTGTAGCTCCAACCATCATAAAGCAGGATCCAGCTGGAGCTGGTCCTTCTCTGGGTGCTTCAGGAACCTCGCAGGGTTGGCCTTTATCTACTGGAGCTGGCACAATCTCAGATGCCTCGGGATGGGTAGAAGGATAAAGAACAGATGGAAAGCATTAGCGTAGTTGCCATTAAGAATACAGTGTGCTAGTACTGGACTATAAGGTTATGGGATGAGTTACGTGAATGCCAGATTAAAGAGATGCGTCTTGAGCCTACTTTTAAACTGGGAAACTGTGCCTGAGCCTCGAATACTGGAAGGCTATTCCAAAGCTTTGGAGCTAAATATGAAAATGCCCTACTCCCCTTTGTAGTTTTTGAAATTCCGGGAACTACTAGGAGTCCGGAGTTTAGTGATCTTAAGGAACGTGGTGGATTGTAGCGTATCAGAAGACTGGTTAGGTATGTGGGAGCTAAACCATTTAAAGGCTTGTATGTAAGTAATAAAGACAATTACACATAAGTAGTGACATAAGTGGCAAAAATAGTGACAAAGGTAGCGAAGAAGGGAGCTCCGGTGAAAAGTGTGGCAGTTTGGCTTCGATTTATCCAACTGGGTGTCCTGTGAAGCCCATCTGTTTGTGTAGCCCTGGGAATATAAATAAATGTAGGCAAAAAAAGCTGTGTCCGTTTCGTTGCTCTGTACTAGCAAAAAGTATCGAATCCGTCTGCCAATGGCTAATTGATTTGGCTGGAGCAAATCTGTGCCACTTGCTTGAGGAGTTAATTAACTTAACTTTGAATTTTGCCCCTTTTCAGTGAAGCAGCCAGAGCCTTTTCCGAGCCAATCTCTCTTTTTCCACACTTACTGTCACATTCATTATCCTGCTGAAAGAGAACGCAGCCATTAGGGAACATTGTCTCCATGAAGGGGTGAACGTGGTCTGTGACAATGTCTAGCTAGGTGGGGTGTTTCAAAACAACACCCACCTGAAGGCAGAACCTGAGGCTTCCCAGCAGAACGTTGCCCAGAGCATCACAGTGCCTCCACTGCCTTACCTTCTTCCAATGGTGCATCCTGGTCACATTCATTCCTCAGGCAAGCAACACACACACCCGGCCATTCATATTATGTAGAAGAAAATGAGATTCACCATCTTCCATTGCTTCATAGTACAATTCTGATGCTTACATGGTTTTGGTTTACACTTTTGACAACAGACATGGGTCAGCATGGGCACTTTGACTGGTCTGCAGCCCAATACACAGCTAGCTGTGATGCACTGTGTGTTCTGACCCCTTTCTATCAAAGTTAGCATGAATTTTGTCAACAATTTTTGCTACAGTAGCTCTTCTGTGGGATCAAACCAGACAGACTAGCTTTCGGGTGCCCATGACCTAGTCATTATTTCACTGAATTTGTGGATGACTTCCGGCTGTGGTAGGCTGGGTGAGTCCCTGCCTTGTGCACATTGCCCCCGGGAAAGGCTCTGGGTACCCGCGGCACATTGTAAGGATTAAGTGGTTACAGAAACTGAATGAATGAATGACTTTCGGTAGGTACTGATCACTGCAGACCATTTACACTCACCCATTTTTCCTGCTTCCAACACATCAACTTTAAAAACTGACTTTACTTGCTGTCAAATAGTATCTCCACCCCCACAGTGTAACGAGATGATCAGTCTCTTTCCCTTCTAGGTAGGGGTTACACGTAATCCAGGCTGACGTAACAAACAGGGCTATAAATACATGACAGGGAAGGAAGAACACCTGAGAAAGGAGAGCAGAAGAATAGGAGAGGTGAGACCAATAATTGGCGGAACAGGACGGGAGGGGAGCAAAAGACCAAAACTAAAGCATGTGGAGTGGGGACGTGACCAATAATCGAAATAAACAGAATGCATGCATAACATATAAACAGAGATGGGGGATACAAGAGCATGAAACAAGACGGGGCATGGCAGGTGTCGAATAAACTGTTATAAAACAGCAATATTTGTAAATGTGAAATGCATGGCAACACATCTGACCTGAAGAACCCCCTGGTCAAACACTTAATAACCTTTACCTCCTAATTCCACTGTTTAGGGTCAATTTTGTTATGCTAGATCGGCTAAAGAAGCTTTATTGCTGCACACATCTCTGACTAGCATATTAATTCAGACCAAAAAGAGGAGAACAAAGTCTAGCACACTGTTTTTCATTCTCATTTTTTAAATAAAAAGTCAGTCTTATAGTTCCTAGGCTAAACGATGCTAAAAGATTCTATATACTTTTTGTGTAGATAGTATAATGTATAATATAGTTTTTGGACAGTTTTATTTCAAGGTTATACATTACTTTAATATTGTTCTTTTCTCTGTATGTCTGTCCTGTAGTTCCTATGCTGAAAGGTGCTGGGTGGACTAAGGAGCTCCAGTGTAGTTCCAGATATGACTCAGTTCTCAGTTCTTTCAGCTGCTTCGTTTGAACTTCTATCCAAGTTGGTTGGGTTTTTTTTGGAAAGGTGCTTTTACTTTCACCACAGTCATTATTTCACAATGCTCTTCTTGGAAGATGGGCTAATGCCACTTTACACAACTATGCATTCTCAGCCCAGTTTGAATAAAGTAAGAAAATGGCTATTTCCATTCAGGTTCTTCATTCCAACGCTATTCATCAAATGACTGCTTCAGAACAGCAGCAAGATGTCAGAATGTCAATTTACCTCCCCAACCTCATTCTTCTTCATGCTTTTTTATCCTTTTTTGAACATCGATTCAAGCACTTAATATATAGCTGTGGGGTGAAAAAAGACCAAAGAAAGGCTGAGTTGTCTGTTGGCCAGAATTAACCTTCCCAAGTTAAAGTAATAACATTTCATTTCAACTGAAGGCTCAGTCTGCAGAAAAATCTCAAATAAACATTTTATCTTTGAACAGCTGCCCTCAGATCAGTCAGTCCCTTTTAACCCAAATCTGGACTTTATACACTATTTGCCCAAAGGCTTGTAGGCTTGTAAATGTTTCTTTTCAAATTAATGGTATTAATAGAGTGTTTGTGTGCTATATCATTGTCATTACCTGCAATAACAAGTTTACTATGTGCAATATTACTACTTATATTTACATTTACGGCTTTTAGCTGATGCTCTTATCCAGAGCAACATACATCAGTGCACAAGTCCACAACTGTTTCTTAAACCTGTAAAGAAGCTTAAATCCATGTCCATTATATAACCGAAATAAACCGAAACCTTCGGTGCACCAATACAACATCTGTCAAATAATACCTAACCAACACCTGCCAAACAATCTCTGAACAACACAAGTCATAGAAAAGTCAAGACAAGAGTTTTTGGGTTTTTTTCCCCAAAGCAAGCAAGCAGGTGAGTTAGTCGCCAAGATGCTCCTTGAGGTGGGTCTTCAGGCGACACTTGAAGACAGCGAGGAACTCCGCAGATCTAATCGGAAGAGGGAGTTTGTTCCACCACTGGGGGGTCGAGACTGAGAAGAGTCTTGACACATGTTTCCCTCTTCTTTTCAGCAGTGGAGGCTCGAGACGAGCCGTGCTTGAAGCCCTGAGAGGACGAGAAGTGACACGTTGTTTGATCAATGCTGTTATGTATGGGGTTGCAGGTCCATTTGTGAACTTGAAAGCAAGTGTTAAGGACTTGAACTTAGTACGAGCAGCCATGGGGGGCCGTGGAGGTTCCTTAGTAATGGTGTGGTGTGAGTGAACTTAGGAATGTTGAATACTAACCTGGCAGATACGTGTGTCACTATAACAGACTCAGTATAGAGAACAACTCCCAACTATGTGTTCATTAGTAAACTACTTTAGCAATATTTTTTAAAAAATGTATTTATAGTGTTTAGCATTTTGTGTATATAACAGGATATTTCCTGGAGAGTTCAGTATATCTCTGTGTGTCTGTGCAGTTGTAGCATAAGCACATTTTTCCAGGATCAATAAAGGTGTTAAAACATTGCTGTGAAAACTTAAATGCATTCATCCCCAAAAGTGTTAGTGTGGTCAGGTACTGATGTTGGATGATTAGTTCTGCATCACAAACATCACTCCAGCTCATTCTAGAGCAGCGGTGTCAAACTCCAGTTCAGCACAGTTTGATGGTTCTCCTACTCAAACACATTCACTAAACCTGGCAATTAACTGGCGAGATGATCCAGGGGTTTCTGAGCATTGAAATCACCAAAACGTTCTGGACTACAGCCCTCTGGGACTGGAGTTAGACAACTCTGTCCTAAAGTATGATTCAGAGCTCCATCACTCCAGAGAACACAGCTCCACTGCTCTACAGCCCAATACTGGGGGCCTTTATACTTCTCTGGTGGCTTCAGGCTACACTGGCTGGCTTCTATTGGTCAATGCATTTTTCATGGAGATTATACAAACAATACTCAACATATTTGTCAGCAGTGGGTGTGACTTAAAGTAGATTCCAAGTTTTATATGTAATGATGATGCTGAAGTAGTGGAAAATGAAGTTTTCTCTGGGGTCTATTTTGCCTCACAAAATAATGCATGTACCCTTCCACCATAAATGGTTTTTAAAAACACATTGCAGCCCATAACCTTCTCAAAACTATCATAAACCTCGTCTCGGGCCTCAGGAAGTGCATGTCATAACAGCTTTGAGGTAGTTTCAGAGGTATTGAACTCTTCAGACATCTGGTTTCATTCACCACCTCTATGAACATTTCTGACCTGGTACATTTCTCAAAAATGAAACATTTTACATCAAATCCTCTCTTGATATCCATCCTGGAAGTTCTCTTAGATCTGCAGGAGTTGCTCAGCTTGTGCTGAAAAGATCTGAAACTAAACCTGGTGAAACCTGGTGTTTATCCACTATGCTGTCCAACCAAGTGCCCATAAATATACTTGCATACCTGCATGAACTGGAGCTTCCAAGAGCTACTAAAAATGCTCTATTGTCCTTCACCTTCTTTTAAATATCTGCCCTTTCACTGCACTGTTAATCTTCTTTTATTGATGTTCTATGCACTCTTTTATTTTTGCATTTTTTGCTTACTACTATATTTATCCTTCCTGAATTATTCATATTTTTATTCTATTCCAGTAAAGCATGATGACTGACCTTAGTGCATGATAATGAGCTCCACAGATAAACTTGATGCGACTACATCATTTCCACTAATGAATGCAGATATTTTGAAAAACTGATGGGATTGCTTTCAAAGTTGCAGAGCTCACACACTGGGGTTTCCCAATACTTTTGGGAATACAAGTTTACATCTAGTTTGCCCAAGTCAGCCAAAAGTAAAATCAAGAAATCTTCAGACTGTTTCTTAAGGACAGAACTCGAGCTAAAAACAGAAAGAAGCCATCCTGCCAAGCCTGAAGCGAACAGCCCACCTAAGGAGGTAGGAGTTAAGTGTAATCTCACTCAGCAAGGCCTCCGGAGCTTTGCAGAAAATCATTCACATTAAGACTGACATTTCCTATCTGACACTTGCCTCCCACTGTAAAACTCCCTGGAAGTGGGACTTTCTCTCACTCTGTTTTTTTCCCCATTTTGGCTGCGACTCTGGTGTTATTTTAGCCAGTGTACATCACGCAGTAGACAAAAGGCTCTCGAACGTAAATGTGAAGTTTCAAACTGTTGTATTTGAGAACATTTTCAGCCTTTAATACTGAGATGGAAATCAGGCATCTACTCGGCACTACAGAGGGCCTAAAACAGTCGTTAATAGTCAAGATCTCATTCTCCTACTGTTTATCACATTACGAATTATTTAAGTGAACATGCATTGCAAAAGCAGCAATGTTTAACTTATGGATCATGTGCTGATAAATTCATTCAAGTTGATCAAATGCATGAGGGAAACTCATCCCGAAGGTGATCATAAACATACAAATCAAGGTGACAAATTAAAGGAAAAACCTGAGAAACATGCCTGACCACAACTGTCTGTCCACGACTACAAAAAGGTACAAACACTGACAAAAAGACCCTCAAGGGTACAACATTGTCCCTAACTATGTGTCTTAACATAAGAAATAAACATTTCCAATGGAAAAGGGCATATTTGTACTTTTTCATGAGCTTAAATTGAAAGTGACACTTTAGTACTTTATTTCCAGGAGGGTAGAAAATGCTTTTTACTTATATGCTACTGATCTCTATTACATACAATAAGGGACTCAGTATAAAGAATAACTCCAAAACACTATTTGTTTCACTAGTAAAAGACTTAACTGTCAGTTATTTACCGATAGTATTTATAGTCCAGCATTTTGCATTTATAGAAAAAATATAGTGTATTTTAAATTTAGTATCTCCTACAGACTTTCTATTTCTATTTTATATTGTTCTCGTCTCTGTGGGTCTGTGAGTCTGTGCAGTCGCAGCATGAGCAATTTCCTCCAGGATACAGTTTTCTGATTCGGATCGTCGTTATAAAAACAAGGGAGCGTCAGAGAAGTCAGAGGGTTTAAATCACAGGTACTGGTCTACAGAGATAGAAATGTGTGATGTGTTCAGATGAGCCATCAGTCATCAGAATCTTTGTAAGTAGATTTGTGCATGAGAAGCATATGGAAATGGTATTGAGGGTCCAGTGGCTTTGTATTTGGGGGCATTTGGCTAGCACAGTTGCCCCCTTGCTCTCTCAGAAAAAGGTACTAAACTATCCCTGGGTTGTAGCCCCTAATGGCCCATCTTCAGTAGCTTTGGTCAAGGAACAAAACGGAGCCAAATTGCACCCCGTATTGACTCCAGGCTTTTTGTTCATTTTCTGCTTTAAAATAGTCACTGTTCTCTGGGAAACTGAATGTACTGCACCTCTGAAACTCATTTAGGATTAAGACCATTGTTGTACCTCTGAGGACATATTCACACTGTTTGTACCTGTCATTTTCTCAGATATTGTACAGGTATTCTGAAGGCATTTGTTCTATGATAAACAATTTCTTCAAGGATTCCTGTGCACAAATGGTTGAAAATAAGTATGAAAATCACTGAGAGGTTTTGCACTGATATGCTAGACAGCGCTCTTCACCAACATCACAAAAACACCAACGGAGGGATGAACGATGTTCCATCCCTGCAGTAGAGTAGAAGACTTGTAGAACCTGGGACTGAGAACTGAACTGTTCTGGTGGATCGACACTGAACTAAGACACTATACCGGTTTCCCAGAGATGGATTAAGGCTAATCTTGGTCTAAATGGACAATTACTGTCAGAAATAGGCTTAATTTGGCTCTGGGAAGTTATAACAGTCCACATATATGTTGGTTTTTCCTTTAATTTCTCACCCGTCTGTTTATTTGAAACTCTTTGTGAGTGCAATACTTTCAAAACTCATCTGTGGAGATGTGAACTTGTCCAAAACAAAGTATACATTTGACATTACTTTCAACAGTCAAATTCTACTCTAATGAGGCACGGGGAACTGGTCTGAGATCAGCAGAAAATAGCGACCTCTGCCATCCCGGCCTGGATCTTCTACTCATATGTACAATATAAGAGGCGAGAATATAAAGTTACCACCTTGCCATCTACTGGTGGAAAGGTGTCATAAAAATTTCCGAACACTGTCTGAGACACTCCAGCCGTGAAGCTTCCTTTATTCCAGCGCTGGAATCCAGCAGGCTGTGAACGCCCACCAGCGACTTCTGGTGCAGCAGTTCACGGCCAAGAGTCCTAAACTTAGCATGTGTCTTAGAAGACCTAGTGTTTATTGTTTTAAGGCAAAAAAAAAAAAAAAAAAGAGATTCATCCTCCCATCAAAGGTCCATCACCATCCGAGATTTGAGGTGTTTGATTTTGAGGGAATAATACTCCTCCTGTAACTGCAGCACTCGTTCCTGCCGGCGGAGAATCAACATCTCCAGGTCTGTTTTTTCCGTGGAGGGGGACGGCGTGCGGGGGGGGCTCACAGGAGCAATTTCTTGCCTGTTCATATCGTTTGAGTGGTTGACGGGCAATTCGATGTTCATGATTGGTGCAATTGGGGCTGGAACATATTTCATTTCTACTTCTTCTTGGAAGGTCGAATTCTCTTC
>JBBPDB010122163.1:0-17710 GCA_037974465.1 Brachypetersius altus
CACAGCGCCCGGGGAGCAGTGCGTGGGGACGGTACCTTGCTCAGGGTACCTCAGAGGTGCCTAGTGGTCTTGGGAATTGAACCTGGACTTTCTGATCGCAGGGCGAATGCCCTAACCACTAGGCTACAAGCTGCCCCTTTGTTAACAATTTAACAAAGCAATAGCATTCACAGTTTATTTGGTAAATAAACAGGTTGTTGCTTAATCCTGTGAAACGTCACTGAACGACTTTATGGCAAAAATATTTGCATTGTTTTTCACTTATTTATGGAAATATGCTAAAAAGAGCTGTTTGCCTTTTGTCTGCTTGCACTTCTTGTACTATCTACCTAAATCTACCTTTTCCTCCCAAAACCAGATATACACAAATTTAGTACATATTAAACTTGTCCATGTACAGTTAAATATTACTGTGCTGACTGCTATAATCAAACTGGTTGAACAGACCCACCCATAGCATTACATGTTTCAGGACAGTGTGAGAACCTGTGAGAAGTGTGAAAATCTCTATGAAGGGGTAATGCAAGAACATAGATAGATATCTAGATATCCAGAAGTCTTTGATACATTCAGAAAGGCACTGTGTGTTTTAGTGCCTGAACTTTAACAATGATAAAGCTCATTCTAAAAAGTGTTTATGGGCCATCTGTGTTCAGTGCCATGTTAATGTAAAGAACATTGACATTTACAGTTGATTGTCTGTAAAGCTAGCTAATAAAACTGTATGTCCACACACAGAGGTATCTTATCTTATCCTATCCTTAGGCGCATCCTTAATATATAATGTAACTCAGTAATGCTCTGTGTGAAGGGCTTTCATGTGATGTCATGTGTGTATAATTAGGTCGCCACACCCGCCTGTCCAAACACACCCATCCTTTAGGTACTGACTTTGTGTGTGCCTGTGTGTGTGAGTGCTAGTAGTAAAAGGGAAACGATGGACTGGGTGTTTCCATTTACAATAGAAATGGCTCCACAGCTGTCATTGCTTTACTGATAAGACAGGTTGTCCACATAATATGTCCCTTTCAAATACTGGTGGGCCACTCACCTTGGCATAATATTGAACATTTGAATGTCTACACCTCTGCTAATAAATGTTTTTTGGTTTTTTAAACCATAACCACTGCACATTTCATGCACAAAAGTGGTTCAGAACCATTCACTGTAACATCCAAAAGTGTGTTACTGTCGAATGTTACTGTAGCACATTTAGAATCAATGTAGTTTTTGGGTTATGCTCATTGTTAGAACAGCACTGACACTATTAACATCACCTCATCATGGTTCTTCTTCAGGAAATACAGCTCCTCTTTCAGACTGTCCAGGTCTCCTCTGAGAGTTGTAATGATCTGGTCATGGTCTGATTTCGCTCTTCGTAGGGCAACACAGTCTCTCTCCACCGACTGACACAGAGCAGCCTCCGACTCCCATCTACACAAACACAAGCGTAACAGGATGCACCCAAAAAATAAGATCATAGTCTTGAAATATTTCTTGGGCCACTCACTTGATCCTGAAGTCATCAGCAGCTAACTTTGCGTTGTCGATTTCCAGCATAATGCGAGCGTTCTCCAGAGTCTTTTTCCTCACCTAAACAGCCCAGAGGGAACATTAGTGTGTTTCACTGCATGTTGATGCAACTAACCCCATTGAAACCTAAACTTATCATTTTATTTTAATCCTAGGACTTATTACACATAAGCATATATATATATTTACATTTTTTTATTATTTGTATGGTGTACTTTTTATATTATAGTGTTGTGTCTTCTATTCTATTGGTTATGCTGCTTCTACTTTCTGTAACAATGCACATTTCCCACTAGTGGGACTAATAAAGGGTTATTTGATCTGTACAAACCTCCTGCCCAATTGCATGAGCCTGAGCCATCATGCCCTCAATATTGTGACCTTTAGGCGCTCTCTCCATCATCAGCTGCTTGATCTTCAGCTCCAGGTCAGCATTGGACTTCTCCAGCGAGCGCACCTTGTTAAGATAGCTGGCCAGACGATCGTTCAGACCCTGCATGGTCTCCTTCTCGCTGGCTCCTGCAGCCAGGCTGTTCAGAGAGAGGTTGCTCAGGATGTTGAGGCCATTGCCCACGGAGACGGAGCGAGACAGAGACAGGGTGCTGGCTGACGAGAGGGACACCGGGGCTTTAGAGCGGCACCGACTGCCACCATCTCGCAGAGAGAGGCTGGAGAAGGAAGGCTGGCGGCCCACTGAGGATCCACGCACAGACAGGCTGGAGGTCATGATATCTGCAGTGTATGTGGGCTGACTGTGGGAAAAAGTGGATGCAATATAGTTTGTGAACCCTTTAAACTATGAGCACTCCTCTCTTTCCTAAATTAAAAAACAATTTATTATACATATACATACTGGCATTGGACCATGCCAGTACCCAGGCCAATTCAAATACTAAAGGAAACTTGATTATTTCATAATTAGTAATGATTATTTGCTAATTTACATGATGTTAATGGACGTTTTAAGATATTTTGGTATGTTCAAAGGGCTATGCATTAATGGTTAAAGAAGTGTCACGACAGCTTGTTTAATTGTCAAAATATTTGTGTATTTGATTATTAATATTGTCACACAGTGACCGCTCTAAAAATCTAGCTGATTTATTAGTTAATTCAAATGATGGGTATCCCAATCTGCACAGAAGTCTCCTTAAATATTTGTTTGACTATTAATATTGAACAGTAGACAGTGACAACTAAACATATAAACATATCATTTGAGTTATTTTATAATCAGATATAATCAGGATATAAGTGTTGTACATCCCTGTCAAAACAGACATCCAATTAAATTTGAGAAATAAATAGTTTATATGAAGTACTTACTCTGATGCTTTCCAACTGGTGACAGTCTGGGTTTGGCTCCGATGCTCTAAACGCAGGTGTGTTTTATACACTCTGGTGGGGCAGGGTGTTGGTACAGGGGCTGCTCCTGAACTTTGATTGGTTACGGCTGTCTATGACCAGCCAACCAGATAATTCCACAGCTCGCACGCTATTTGTAGTTTTTGTCAATTGCTTTAGCACGGTTCCTGGAACAGCCTCAGAGACACCAAAACACCAGGTGATTTTTACAAAACATTTACACCTCCTCAGTGCCCTGAGGCGCATTAAACCAGTGGCCAGTAACCAGAAACAGTACCCTCATAGACAAATAAGAGCGTCAGCCAAAACCACTCCCCACAGCCTGTTCACATTATCAGTGCAATAAGAAAGTAAAGACTCTTTTTAGCTTTTTTGTGAATGAGAGTTATGTATAGACATAACTGTCTATATGTATAGACCATTGTAGTATAGACTAACCCTGTGAAGATTAAATTATAGTATATTTTAGAATATAGATAATTTTTATCTATCTATCTATCTATCGATCTATCGATCTATCAGAGAATGGGCAAAACGAAAGTAATTTCCATATAAAATTATGACCCCACACCATTAGTTCAGGTACGCCAAAAGAACCTTCAGATTTTCCAAGATCAGGGGCTCATCGGCTCATGTCACAGACCACAAACAGTAAATATGTGTGGTCAGTTTTGCATGTACTGCAATTAACCAGTTTTCCCAGTCCTGCACAACCTGTTTAACATGTGGGGAGTTTCGACAGGGTTTGAGGTGAACTGGTCCAGTCCCACACACACACACACACACTGACAGCAATAAGAGAGGCAACATTAGCCTGAAACCAGAGAACTTTGCTGCACACTGGGACAGGCCCTCACAGGCCACAGTAGCCAGGAGGAAGTATAAACAATGGACAGCCAGAAAGAGCAGAAAGGCAAAACCCCTGAGAAACTGGCCCAGACTCGGAATTGGGCTGATCACCTGACCCACACATATCAGGCTGTAATTCTTAATTCTAGCCTCTATTGTCTCTGGTGTCCCTCTGTGGCACTGCAGGAAGAGACAATCACGTCTGCCGCTCACCTACAGGTGAGAGAACATTCATATAGACAAAAGTACAGGACAGTGTGAAAGAATCATAGACAGTACTCAACCTGGGTGGTAGGTCCGGGGGGTACAAGGGCATGGCAGTAAAAATAATCCTCTGCCATTGTCCCCTGAAACCTCCTATTATGTTTAGGCTTAATTTGACCCCACTTAACATCAAATGTCTCTTAATGGCCTGGTGGTCAGGGAATTGCTGCTGCGATTAGAAGGCTGTTTGAATCCCAGGACTCCTAGTGGCACCACTAAGGTACCCTTGAGGGGGTCCCGTTCCCACATATTGTTCCCCGGATCCCCCACCCCCCCACCCCCAACCTTGGAGGCAGCCCACTTTGTAGCTTGGTGAATGGGTTAAATGCAGAGAAAGAATTTCACAGTGTTCACACTGTGTGCTGTGGTGTGTTCACAGGTGACTATAAGGGGCCACTTTAATAAACAAACGACATAATATTTTGGGGGGCAACTGGATAAACTGTATAAAAATGTTTTCAATGTCCTGCACACATTTTGTACACATGGGGGCATAATTACATGTTATGTTTCACTTAAGTTACTATATAAGTTGTCAAACAAAAAGACACAAGTCACCTGACACATAAACATAGGTATCAGTTTTAAAGTGTGTAAAGTGTCCATTTATCATATGTGAACACACCACAGCATTTAACCCATTCACCAAGTGAAGCCAGTAAAACAGTACCCGGGGAGGGTACTTTGCTCAAGGGTACATCAGAGGTGCAACTAGCAGTCCTGGGATCGAACCCACCTTCTCAAGGGCAACTCCCCCTGACCACTAGCAACCAACTGCCTGCAAAAATGGAGATACTGAGGATTGGACCTCATACAGGCAAAGCATGTGCTCTACCACTGACCTACATCCCCAGACTGAGCACCACCATAAGTGATTCTGATAAATATGAACATAACATGAGGCCTGAAGGTTAACTGAACATTGTTGTGTTACACTATGTAACATATTGTTGCTTTGGAACAATATGATCTGAGGCAGCCCATCTGGGGGTGATGCTAGATGCCACCTCTTTTACTTATTCATAATTCCTCAAAAGACAGTTATATTCTGATTCATATGAGTCATATAAAAAACTCCCATCACTCCTCAACAACATTCTGGCCTTCTTCTCATGCAAAACCCAGACAGAGACTTGTGTGAGCACCTGCTTTTGTTTTTCCAAGGATTCCTTAAGGCTTAGAGCACATTCCAAAAAGAATTCATTCTTGGACTCATTTGGAATTCAAGGGTCGATTCCTAAACCTTGGACTTTATTCCTCACAGAGACACTTGTTTGCCTGTATGCCAGTCAGTCCATCAACAACCTATTCACACATCCTAACTTAAGTTTACATTGTGTTGAAAGTTCTTCCTGTCAAAACAGCAAGTTAGCTACACAACCTTAGACACCACTTAGAGTTTTGACTCTCCATTTTTGATCCCCACTATATTATTTTAAACCTGGTTCACCCAGTTTGGGTTTGAGGACCCCCCCCCCCACTCATGAAAGACACACACACACACACACATGCACACAGACCACCTATAACATTAAAACCACAAAAACCTACTTTGTGTTGTGATGGCTTTTAGATGTAGAAATAGATAGACATGCACAGGAAGAAGTTCATGGATCCTAATAGGGATCAAAATGCATCAATTGCTCATTTTATCACCACAGAAGCTTGTATTTCACCACCTTGTCAGTGAATGGAATGATGCCCTTCGTGAAGGTAGGACTACCTCAAGATCTGAGATCATGCAAATGTCTGAAAAATGATAAACTATCTTCTCATAAAGTCTTTGTAGTGCATGCAATGCCTTTATATTTCACATTCTTAGTCATTCTGTTCATAACAGAGTCAATAGAGTCATGACAAGGTGCTCATTTGAGCACTTTGTATCACTTTGTCTCAGTAATACAAAGCAGAGGCAGAGTTCACAAATGACCCATAAAACGAGTGGGAGTGTGTGGTCGTTTTTCTATCATTTTCTGCTCATTTTTGGATTGCCTTGCCTTTTTACAAAGCAGCAATTCTCAGCAGGCCTAAGTGCGGGCTGATCAATACAACACTTTGGGAATATTCCATGAAATGACTTCAAGAATGGACACATCGATGAGCGATCAATAATACATGCTGAGTTCTGTACCTGTTATGGTCACCGTCAAATTGCTCAGTGGATGAATTGTATAATAGTCATTGCTAGATCACCCATTGGATGAATTGCGCTATCTATTTAAACATACAAAGCTGAAACTGAAGACCTTTAACCTGCAGTTCAGTCGTTACATTGCTCTGGAAATGATCTAGGACAGACTGAGCAGTTTAGTAACAAGCCTCTCCAACAATAAAGATTCTTAAATTGCCTTTTGCATGCATGCAAATATTATGCAGCATAACCATCACCATTGGAATATAGCCAGACAAAGGTTTTTTTTTTTTTTACTGTTTATTGTTTATCTATAACAAAGTTAAACTGATTTGCACAATTCGTACATAAATCATTTTATCCCATAGACTTGTTCAGGCGTGTAATAGTATTTTATTTATTAAAATTAGTCCTTTTTTTCTTTGGCTTTATGAACATTCCAGGCCTTGTTTATTTACATGCCACATCAGATCTAAGTAGATCCTGTTACTCCATCTGTGTTGCTCCAACATGTAAGCTGTACTGCTCGTAACTGAAAGGTGAAAGAGGTACCATCGTTGCAAGGCCCTGGGTGGTTGTTAAAGGGAATGACTGATCTGTGAAAGAGAAAAAATAATCGCTCTGTCCTTGAAATCACTACTATTGTACCAAACTTTGCACTCTGAAACAGAACTTTCCTATAGGAGGTAAAAAACAATCTTAGTGTATGTTATAGTGACAAGAGTTGACTATGTAAGTGTCGCTCAGTGCTTTTGAATGATGTAAAATAACAATAATACATAAAAAAAAGTGTCTAGACATTAAGACTCTGACACTCACTGTGGACTTGCATGACTGAAAGCTGCACTGTCTCAGGTTTGCTGAAAGGAGTGCAGTGTGGCTGATCTAGTGTCATTGCAGGGTGCCTCCTGTGTCTTGCACGGCTGTTTTGAAACCACACCTATGAAAGTGCATTAATACGCCCTTAATTTCTAGGCCTTTTATTCACATCCAGTACACTGAGATTTTATCACAACTGGCACAATGTTGTCAGGTCAACTTAGATTTACTTGTGCGATAAAAAAATCAGCTTTTGTCATTGCCAGCTTTTTTAGCTTAGCTTGGTGTTGCTTTACCTGTATTACTCTCCGGCTCAGTCCTGTCATTTCTGCCAGCCTTTGCAGAGTCTGGGCATCAGGGTTGCTCTCCTGAGTGAACTGTGTCTGCAAAACCTGCATTTCATAAGAAAAATCGGCCTGTAAGAACCAAAATCGTGCTAGCTGCTTGTTCTAAACTTCACAGTCATCCGTTCCTCATTGTGGAACAGGCAGGGTACCTGTAGCTGCTCTGAGGAGAAGGAGGTACGTGTTCTTTTGGACGGCAATGAGAGACAGTTTGAAGGCAAGGCTCCTTCCAGGCCTAACCCTATACAAGGAGAAAAAAAACAGGAGGAAAAAAAATGTACATTACACTAAAAACTAATACATTATGCTAAAGCAGGTAATGCAAGGCAAGGCGAGTTTATTTGTATACCACATTATCATATGAATAACACATGATCAACCACGTCCAGCTTTGTTCTCCACAGAGATCAAAAAAGCATAAGAGGAATGAAAAAGAAAAGTAAAATCAATGTAGAATATAGGTAAGATTCAAGATAAATTAAAATAAGCTTTAAAAAAGTAAAGAAAGTACTAAATATACTGAAAAGAAAGTAAGATATACTGTTTAGCTGCAGTATGCTGCTCTAGAGAAACATAATAATAAAGAACCTACCTTACTCAAAAATAAATGAGCATAGTTTCAGTGATAATTTTTTAAATGATGTCATACATGATGATGCAAATATTAGTGATAGTTCTATATATGTGCAATGTGCAGTTTTGTACTCTTTTGGTCAATTTCTGCTTCTACCATGCAACTGAGGATATTTCAGTGTCTACCCGTATATTCACAGTTTTCATACATACATATACATCTACTATGTACATACCTACAAAGAAATATCCAATGTTTACATACATACCTACACTATACATTATAGTGTACATTAAATTTGTGATGTGGTTAAAAAACCTGTAAACCTGTATCCGTACTGTACAATATACACTGAACTGCTGTCTTCTGCAGTGCTAGAATGTAAAATATCGATGTTACACCTGTATAGACAGTACTGTAATTCATGCAAGCGTGCTTTCTTTAAATTAAACGAACATTACCATGACAGATGTTTGCACAAATTTGTTGTGATATTAAAAAAAACAAACAGCCAACTGAAGACTATTCACTATAACGCCAAATGTTCTGAAGGTTCACTGACCATGCTCTGCTGCTACATTTTCTACCACGATGTCGTAGTGTATGCGGCACATGACCCTGCTGTCAATCAAGCCGAACTCCTCTCCTGTCGACAGCTGTCTTTTGCAGGAAAAGCAGGCGAAGCAGGCCAGGTGATATGTGTAGTTCTTGGCCTTGCGGACCCAGTCGGTAGCGCTGATGTGATGACCACACCAAGCACACTTTATACCAAAGGTACTGAAAGACATATGGAACTACATTGAGTGTAGCTGATAAATCGGATCAAATAGAAATTGCCTATAGATGACTAAACCCTTATAACTGTAGAATCTGACATCAACAAATAAAAATGGTGTAAAACAGTCCAGAACTGGTGTTTGTTCTCCTACACCAGTCCAACTCCAGTGCTGGAGGGCCGTGGTCCAGCAGGTTTTGGTGATTTCTCTGCTCAGAAACACTTGGTTCACTTCGCTATTTAATTGTCAGGTTTTGTGAATGTGTTTGAGGAGGAGAACCATCGAACTGTGCTGGACACCAGCCCTCCAGGACCAGAGCTCGACACCCCTCTCCTACACGTTCGCTGTTTGTTTGTCTCAAGGCGCACCGCCGCCTGGTGGCTCTCCGGACTCCCTCCCTCTGCAGGTTTTCCCCACCCACTTTTGGGCCTAAACTATCCTCAAAGTTATCCCGGGTTCAAAGATTTACCTGTTTTTTTTCTGTTTGCTTCTTGAAACTACCCCAGTAGCATACTATTGCATGATTTTAAATTACAATAACTTTGGTTATACATCAGACAAAGCTCAGCATGACGTCTTACACTCAAAGCATCAATACAAACCAGGGGATTTTCCATATAAGTTGTTTTTTGGCTGTATGATCACAATTTACCACAATAATCTTCCTTGATCTTAGTCATACTGGTGTTAACTAGTAAATTACTTAGCAGTAATTTATTTAATAAGTACATTGTTCTTGTCTCCGTGAGACTGTGCAGTCATAACATAAGCAGTTCCCTACAAGATCAATAAAGTTTTCTGATTCTGATCAATCCTATCAAGTGAAACATAAAAGAGCTCAGTGCTAATTAGAAAATAAAGCCTTTTGAAAAGATTTTTGAAGTCTTAATATCAGAAGCTTAGAATTAGCCCACCTGTTATAATCCGTCTTACAGAAAATCTCCTGATTCTTGACGTAGCAGCTGGTGTGTTGATATAGAGGTATTCCACACACGGAGCACTTTAGACATCTGGTGTGCCAAGTTAAATCATCCATCTGAAGAAAAAAAAAGAAAAACAGCCTTCATATGCCTTGAATTTCAAGTGACTAATCGATGACAAAAATACAAGTAAGCTATTAGACTTCAGGAAAACTGGTTTTAATATATATATTTTAGAAATGGCTGGATAATGAACATTTTCTATTATAAAATTTGTCATGATCAACATTTATAGCATATATCACATTACATTAAACACATTATAAGTCAGATAACAATTAATTTATAATAAAAATACATAAATTACACAGATTTATATAACAATTATTTCCAATAATATTTAATAAAATCCATTGCTACATCATTACAATAAAGTCACTATTGCAAAGAAGCTCATAAGCACCTTTAAGAAGTATCTCTCGTGAATTTCCTGTGTGCATTGGGCGCAAATGTGAGTCCCCATGTTTGGTGATGACTCACATTTCAAACCCTTGTCAGTTCCATTCGATAAGGACTACACATAAAAGATGGAAAAATACATTTAATTCCAAAATAAAAACCACATTCTATCACTGACCTTCAGGGTCTGTTAAAATGTTACTCTAGACTAGAATACAACTGAATTTAAATTTGAGCTGTTTTAGAAATAACAAGACAAACAGGTGTCCAGTTTAAACTCACCATTTCTGAGGGTAATGGCCACGGCAGCAGCTGCGTGCTCTCTGGCCTCACCTTAAGCCTGCCCTGTTTTATAGACCCCAAACAATGAGAAAACTGCACAGACACACCAGCAGGCCCTAATTTCAGCTGAACTGCAATCGATTAACTCCTGCTCTTAACCTGGAAGCCTTGAAAATAATTATCCTGCATCATCCAAACCAAAAACCCTCCCTGTTCCCTGCAATTAGTAATGACTTCATGGGCCCCGGTAAGGATGCTGCGAGAGTGTCAATTACAGCTGTCCGTCAAAATGGACAGAGGCCGTCCGAGGGAGTGGAAATTTTACCAAACAACCACATAAGAATATCCAATACCTTTGTGTGCCTTTAGAGTGTGGAAACAACTGACCTCTGATAGATGATCCAATCTAAGGAAGAAAAAAAGACTTATAAGAACACTAACAGAGGAACAGTTATCAGTTATACTCACCAAGTTTTTTTGTAGTAATACTCTCAGTTACTGAAAGCACACTGAATTGGTGAAGTTGGTGAAAAGTAAAAAGACATTTGCTTTAGTGCCCATTTGTCATATGTGAACACACCACAGAGTGTAAAATTCTATTTCTGCATTTAACCCATTCACCAAGTGAAGCAGCGGGCATTCGTCAACACAGGGAAGCAGTGTATGGAGACAGTACATCACTCAAGGGTATCTTAGTGGTGCCACTGGCTGTCCTGGGAATTGAACCCACAACCTTCTGATCACAGGGGCAACTTTATAACCACCAGTCCACCAGAAGCCCTGGAAATTTACTCATTACTTTGGGACGTTCTAAAATGTGCTATTTTTAGGAACAGGCTAACGACATACACTTGTGGAAAAGTATTGGGACACACCTGTTTTTTAGGATTTGGGCTAGGCCCCCTTTCTTCCAGTGAAGGAATCTTAATGCTTCAGCAGACCAAGACATTTTGGACAATGTCATGCTTCCAACTTTGTGCACACAGTTTGGTGAAGAATCATTCCAGCATTACTGTGTCCCAGTGCACAAAGCAAGCTCCATAAAGACATGGTTGAAAGAGTTGGGTGTGGAAGAACTTGACTGCCCCACACACAGCCCTGACCTCATGAACTGGAATGGAGATTGCAAGCCAGGTCTTCTCATCCAACATTAGTGCCTGACGTCACAAATGCTCTACCTTGCATTCAAATGCATAGACTGGGCACAGATGAATGGGCACAGAAACTTGTGGAAAAATCTTGTGGAAAGCCATCCAAGAAGAGTGTAATCTGTTATAGCTGCAAAGGAGGAGTTGACTCCATATTAAAGCCTATGTGTTTGAATGCAATGTTATTAAGGTCCCTGTTGGTATAATGGTCAGTCATCCCAATACTTTTGTCCATATAGTGTCCATGACATGCTTCAATCCTTGGCACCACCACATAAAACACACTTTTCATCACAGCATGTTATGAGAACTACACTGTACAGCAGCAGAAAGCCCTACAGAGAATGGTGCATGCAGCTGAACACACACTCAGCTCTCCTCTGCCAGCCCTGCAAGACATCTACGCTGAAAGGTACAGAACTCGGGCCCTCAGGATCCTAACAGCCTCCAGCCACCCTGCACACAAACTGTTCAGGCTACTGAGGTCAGGGAGACGCCTCTACAGCTTAAAAACAAAACCTGAACGCTCCAGGAGAAGTTTCTATCCACAAGCAATAAGACTTCTCAACCACAGCTCATAATGGACAACACCACACACACTCCTTGCAGCTTTTATGCACACTGGGAGTTCTTGCACAAGTAAATTTTTTACATTTATAAAAAGGTTCTTACTTTTTCTATTTAATTAGACTGACGTTGTCTCATTTTACTGATATTGTCTTGACAATTTTGCGCTGGGGGTATTGCCAGAAAAGCTTTTCACTGTATGTAGGAGCCGCATTTAAGTTGTATGTTTTGTAATATATCTTTTGTTTTTTATTTGGTGAGACTGCACTTTAGAGGTGGTGATGGTGGCACCTTATAAATTTAAGCCGGTTGCGCATGACTGGAGAGAAGGCGGGGCCAGCAGACACAATGTTGTACCAAGTAGGACGGCATGTGACAAATAAAACTCTGAACATATACTAACCCAGAAGCTGCTGACATTTTGCTGAACTGATCCAGTTTACTAGTGTCCAGTCTCTGAGTCACTAAATGACAGTGTTGAAATGACACTGTCGCTGGCACTACCTGGTAATGATAAGAATGAATGAATGAATGAATGAATGAATGAATGAATGAATGAATTAATTAATTAATTAATTAACAAATGCATGAAAGCAGAAGCATATTCACTGACACACAACAAGGGTCTCACAGGTACAAAGACCCAATAACAGGTGAAACACAAGACACTGTTTGTATTAAGGCTCAAACTAAATCTGAATATTTGCACTATTGCAGGCTTATTTAATGATTTGTGAGGATGCACAATACTTATTTTAATACAGTCTCTTATGACTTTGGGATGTCCTAAAATGTGTTTTTAGAAGCTTATTTTAGAAACAGGCTTATAACTAGCTTATGCTAACCCAGTAATCTCTCAGTAATTTAATTGTTTGTGAGAATGCAAAATACACATTACATGCACAATATGTGCACCAGAAGAAGTTAAAACATGATGATGGCAATAATAATAATAATGATGGTGATTATAATAGCAATAATAATGATGATGATAAAGGTTTTAATAATAATCATAATTCTTAAATGTGCTGTTAGGAACAGGCTTATTACTGACTTATGCTAGCTCATTTATCTCTCATTTAACTGTTTGTGAGGACGCAGAATACACACTACATGCACAAAGTGTGCACCAGAAGTGTTTGTCCCTATTTCTACAGTTTTCACTGTAATCTTACATTGTATTCATAGCTAGTGTATGGTTAGCACTCTGTTGGTAAACTGTGCTAACAGCTAAGAGCTGTTTTTGCTCTCAAAAGAGAAAATATACATTTGACTTGACTCTACAAATGACTGCATAAGTGTGGACATTTCTTTCTGAGCTTTGTGTATGAGAGAGTAGATATTAACTTTTGTAGTACTGTAGTAATACAGCAGTACTGTAGTAATATTATGATGCTAAAATCTGACCTAGCTGGGGAATGAGCTACATTTGTGTTCATGGATTCTTTAAGTAAACCAAAGTCAGATTTAGTGAATTTCTTATTGTAATTTATCAAAAGAGCTACTGGTAAACACAGATTTAGCCTCTGTTGCTCCTTTACCAGCAAATCAAGATGATCCAACAGCAAATCCGCCAGCACCACTGCTGCAACAAGAGAAATTGAGCTGTTTAAATAAGGTAACTTCCTTATTGAAAAAAGGTTATTTACTTGGACAGTTTTTCTCTTTCCTCTTAATATCAATAATAATAACTTATTATTACAACGATAATGAAAAGTATGGCAATAATAATGACAACAACAACAACAACAACAACAACAGTCATTGTCATTCACTTAAATAGTAACTGAGATTTTTTTTCTTCCTCTCTTCTTGGAAGGCTTTCCACAAGATTTTGGAGTTCTTTGGGATTTTGTGTTCATGCATTCTGTAAAGGGTTTAAGAGGTCAGACACCAAAGTTGGACAAAAAGGCCTGGTTCACCACCTCCGTTTCAGTTCTTCCCCAAACTGTGTCCACAATGTCCAAAATGCATTAAGATTACCCTTCAAGGGAAGTAAGGGGCCTAGTTGAAAAGAACTGGTATGTAACTGAAAAATATAATAATAATAATAATAATAATAATAATAATAATAATAATAATAATAATAACAATAATAATAATAGCAACAATAACAATAGCAACAATAATCATAATCATCATTATTAACATATGATAATTATTAGTCAATATTTCTTGTTTTTATTAACTGAACGTGGAAAATATACAAAACAAGTGAGTGAGAAGAAATAGGCTACACAAAGACACTATTTTAGAGTACCTAAATGTCTTACTATGCTGAAACTTTAAGATTGCCTTATCGGCGGTAAGGAATGAAAAACAGGTGTGAAAAACACCTGAAAAACAGGTGTGCCCCAATGCTTTTGTCCATATAGTGTGTCTTGTATCGTATACATTTCCATGACAAAAACCGTGGAATCGCAGAGCTAGGTTCTTCTAGTCCCGTTCTTGTTTCTGCCTTTGCTGAACTCCTCCAGCAGGGGGCGCTTCGGTTCACCAAACCGGCCTTCAAACAACACAGAAGCTTAATACACGACATGAGCAAAAGTATTCGGACACACCTGTGTTTTTTGGGTTTGAGCTAGGCCCTTTAATGCTTCAGCAGTCTTAACGATTCAACATTCGAAGACATTTATGAACGCTGACCCTATAAATGCTCGACAGAATGAATGAGCATCTTTCCACACAAACACTCCAAAATCTTTTGGTAAGCCTTCCAAGAACAGTGGAAGCTGTTATAGCTGCAAAGGGGGAGCGGCTCCATCTTAAGGTCTGTGTCTTTTAAGTCCCTGGTGTAATGGTCAGACGTCCCAATATTTCTGTCCAAATAGTGTAGTTGGACGTGAGTGAACTGGTGCCTGCGGTGAAGGGGAGGGGAGGAGGGGGGCATTCATATCCGCTTTAGAAGAAAGCGCTTCACTTGACAGATGTTTTCTCCTTGAGTCTGTCTGGCTAAGAGGTCCACGTCCAGCTTTACGTCATCCACCTTCCCGTAAATACACGAGGAGCTGAGCTGAACTCATTCACGTGAAAGGTTCCTTACTTTGCACTACTCTTTCAGCGACTGTGAGTTATTCCTCCTGACTCTCCTGCTTCCCTTTCTACAGTTCGCCACATCTTGTAATGAAGGGTAAGCACTTTGCACCAGTATTTGAACTGCATTTTAAATATTTTCACTGTTCTCCAGTCTTTGCATAACACTTTTGTCCTCTGCAGTCAACAGTGCTCTGCTCATTTGGGCATGCACCCTGGTGCAGGAATGGACTCTATGCCTTGCTGAAGGGGAAAACTCAGTACCAGCACAAAGTGGTAAGTAGATAAAGACCTTTTTGTCAGCTGTTTTTTCAGTGCAAAGACTCAATGACAATGTTTAGAACCGTTTCTGGTTTCCCAGTTGCACCAGGACACACTCTGCCTTATCTGCTCCTAAAGGTATGTGTGAGAAGTGAAGAGCGTGTCTAGGCTTGAGTTGGATGGCTCTCCATTAAGCTGTATCTGTCCCCTCTCATCTTAACCTCCTGAGAACAAAGAAAAAAAGTGTCTTACAATTTCATTTTTGTGTGATTTCTATTTGGGCCTAAAAACACCTCACAATTTAAATTTCTTTGAAGATATATTTTTATTTTTATTTTCCAGCATGTCCAATGTAGAGGTAAACAGGACGACTCTGTATGAGAATAGAACTGAATTTAGAAAATGAAAAAAAGTGAAATTAACCCAAGAACACATTCAGTTTGTTCATTATAATTATAAGTCATAGAATAACCTCTGGATAGTTTATCTCCCTTACGAAAATTAACCATGGTTTACTATGATTAAATAACCATGTGTATATGAAAACCATGGTAGAACCACAGCTACCATGAAGTGCTATGGATAAACCATAGTAAAACTATGGGTAGTACCAAAGTTCCATGGGGTACCATAGTAAAATGGTTACTGCATAAAAACCATAGGAAACCATAGTGAATTTTTGTAAGGGCTGTGATAATCTTGAAAGCATGTTCACTTTTTGGTTATGCAAAGGAACATTGTGCATTTAGTGCGTCTCATGTATGTCTTACCATTGCAGTCCTTGTTCCCAGCATGCAAACCCATTACATGACACATCACAGTGGAAAGCCCAGGAATTGGTTTTCCCTGCTCTTACATGTTCACTTCAGTCTAGGAAAGTCTAGTTAATCAGTTAGTTTGTTGGATCTGATGTGTGTGTGCAGAGCAGTGGCACCTCCTGGGCTAGGGTTGAGAAGCACTGTTCTGTGCCCCTTTGTGTTCAAGCAAGGGTGGGTGTCTTAGAACTGTGTGGTAGGAACTGTTTAGAAGAAGCGTTGGTGGGACTGGTTATCTCACATGTAGTGCGTGCAACCACATTTCATTCAGAAGTTGCGCTATTTTGAGGTAATGTCAGTCATTACAGCAGAAAAAGGAAGTCATGAAAGGCAGGCCGGAATGTCATGCGTCAGGCTTTCCCAGGCTCAGACCTGGTTCTTCATCCCTTATACTACAAATTACATGATGGGGAAACTCAGTCGACAGTGTTAGGAAGGCTTTATGCACTGAAAACTTGATGCACAAATTTTCTTTACATTGGACATTTTGATGTGAAATGTGATGCATGTGAATGCAGCTGCTTTTCTGGTTCATGCTGATTCCTGACTCGTATAAAACATTCTTGTTTCCAGTGAATCCTTGTTGCTACTACCCTTGCCAGCACTGGGGTGTTTGTGTGAGATATGGGCTGGATAGATATGAATGCGACTGCACTAGAACAGGATATTACGGAAGAAATTGCACTATTCGTAAGTGAGAGTTTCCTTATTCCTTCTTTTCATTTGTTCACTCATGTACACTCTTTTACTGATGAGTATATAGTTTTAGGTGCTAATAGCACTGGATTGTCTCAAAATCCAGATCAGTGCATGCTGACATGCTTCTATTTACTTTTTAGCACAAGAATGCATGGCTGTATGGTAGTGTGACTATTACCAGTATCTAACTTTTGTTTAAATGTCATAAAACGTAGGCCCGTGTTGTTTTAACAGATTCTAACAGCCTAATTTTGGCCACCTATCCAGTCCTGTTTATTTTCTTTAATCCAAATGAACTAAACATGCTCTTTTCAGACAATTTAGATGTTTAATGTACTATACTTGTGTACCACATTTCTACAACAGGGTCTCAGACAAAGCAAATAAATATAAAATAAATAAATAAACAAGAAGAGGGAAACCACACACACATGTGGTTTTCATTTCAAAAAGATTGCACATACCTAGCAGACCTCGATGGGCTCCACAGTGGTTCAGCCCTTAGCAGCACTGTGCTGTGAGGGAGATGATGAGATAAATGCAAATTTAGGGTGACTGTGTGCAAAGTTACTGAAAGTAAGGTAGATTTTTGACAAATGCCATGGAAAACCAGACCACAGTTGTCTTGTATTTACTAGTCAATACAGCTGTTTGATCTGATTATAAGCTTATTGCAACTCAACTTTTGCTTACTTTCTTGTTAATTTGTGCACCTTTAGTTTAGGGCTGGGCGATTTGTCCTAAAATCCAAACCTCGATTAATTGAACATTTTAACTCGATTACGATTAATGAGCGATTATTTTGTTTATTTTTTATTTTTTTGCCCTCATAGTTCACTGACAAGTTGCTCAGTTGTCTCAGTGTTTAAGC